>CAXITT010001223.1:65865-82536 GCA_964033795.1 Lymnaea stagnalis | reverse complement strand
GGGGGGGGGGGGGAGGGGGGTACAAAAAAGAAAAAAAAAAGAAAATCATATAATAATATAATGTAATATTTTAAACAATGAGAAGAAACTACCTAGATATTAATATTAAATTAGCTGCCGAACTTTAAATCATAGTTTTTTATTTTATATAGCTATAGTACAGTCAGAGTGTTGTAAAAATAAGAAAGTATAAGTAGTCCAATCAGTGTAAATACTATTTTAATTTTAAAATGAAAAATCAAATAATAAAAAGGCTGCGCCTATTCGTACCCGGGTACCAGAAGTGAGAGGTTGGAATTAAAAAAACTATTAAAAATATCAATGTTGGATTTGTAAGACAAAATGAGGTATCAAATTAAAGATAATTGAATGGTCTATATGTTTGTAAACTTACTTCTTCAGTTCAACTAAAATATACGACCACAATAAATGACATCAGAATAGCTCGAGTCTAATGGTACCCTGGTGCCAATGGTGGCGCTGTGTGTCTGGGTCCATTTTATCCCTCCACCACCACACATGATTTTATAACCACTGTCCTTACCCATAAACATAACCAAAATGAAATGTGAAGCGGAGATTTGCAATGTACTTTAATCCTTCTAGTTGCTTGTGGATACCAGTTTTAATTTTTATGATACCAACGTATCCATATTATTTTTAATATTATATCATCACCACGGCGACACCATCTTACGCATGCTGCAGGTCAAAATTTTCCACTCATTAAATGAATGTTTTAAAAAGAAAATTTGATTTTTCTTTCGAATTCTCAAACTAAAAATTTAAACGATAGCAGCTTTGTTTTATTGAAGTTGAAAATATAGATGATGATTTAAAAAAAAATAATTTATATATATAAATATTTTTAAATAGAAAATTGAAAAGGGTATCACAGACATAAATGAGTCACATAATTTTAAGAACTTAAAACTTGATTAGAGTGCATTAAATATAATTAGTCATGGTTAAAGGAAATAGTGGAGGAAAATTTTTATTATGCCCTGATTAAACACATTTTTCTTTTACTTTGATTGAGAAAAATACTCACATAGCTTAAAATAGGAGCCAAAATTAATGATCAACAGATTGTTCGTGGGCCCTCGAAGAACTTTCAATAAAAAATATTTTTAATATTAATTTTTAATTCGTAAAAGCTCAAAAAGGTTTGTAGATTCAACAGATGTACTTTATGATGAACTTTATATTTAAGTAACGTAATTGGCTTCAAGAAGAACTTCGTGTCGACTGTAGTCTTGGGCAAACTAGGGGTTATGGGCAAGTTCATGTTTCTAAAGGGGGTGTCAATTTTGAAGGGAATTCTTTTCAATCTTTATTGGCATAATTGTTAAGTGTTCATTTTCATTTCCTAAGAAAGACTAGTAAAATATGGGGACAAATAATTTTTTTTTCCAAGAAGAATGAGATAAAATTATTATCAAATTATCATTTTCATAATGGTTTTCCGAACAAGCTTTATCCCCCAATGGCTTGATCAGACAGTCTCAGAAATGATCTGAAACATGGCGGACGAAGAGGAAAACACGAATGGGATTGTAAACACCATGGAAGATAAAACGGAGGACGTTTTTCTAAATGGGGATAATAATGTGTGTTTAAATGCATGCGAGGAAGAAGATGAAGAAGAAGATGACGATGAAGAAAATGGAGTATGCAATTCGGATATAAATTTACCAGACCAAGTTATACCGCGCCGATCTAGTCTAATGAATAAGGATGGGAAAAAACGCTCGAATAGGAAAAAAACTGTTTCTTTTAGTAGTATGCCGACGGAAAAGAAAATCGCAACAGGTAAATAATATTTCAAAATATATTTTCTAAATTTTGAATTATATCTGGACATGAATGGAGGGACTGTGGGGAAACTTAATTATTTTTGTGAGCTTATTTATGCCCAAATCAAATATTGACATTGAGACGCTCAAACTTTATTCTTTTTATTTTTATAATTTTGAAAACTTAAATTTTTTTGTTTACTTAGTCTTAACTCTTTGAATAAAAAATACGTAGAAAATATATGGTTAGTATAACCAGTGAAAAATTCTCTCCCCTCTCTTTATGTCTAGTAAACCCCCTCCCACTGTGTTGAGTAAACCCCCTCCCTCCATTTCTTTTTCTTATTCTTTTTTTTTTCTTAATTAGGCAATTAGTCCAGTTTTTTAAATTTTATCTGCTCTTTTTTTTTCTTTTGTAATTCTAATTATCAAGATCACTTACTGCCTTAGAGTTAGAAAAATATATAATAATAATAACCTAAAATCTTCACAAACATCTATTCATAGATAGAGCCAGGGCTTTTGACAAACTTTGAAATAATTGAAATAAAATTGTAATAGGGGGAGAGACTGCAATGAGCTTAGAAAAATTAGAAATGAGTAATACAAAGGAAGGTCAAACTTGTAAAAAGGAATGCAACAAAACAACCAACGTATTGGCAGGAAGCCTTTTCCAGCGAACAAACAACAGAAAAAACAGAATGAAATTTTAAAAATAGCACTCAGCTGAAAAGTAGTATCTGAGAGGGCAGCAAAAGAATAAGGGCATGGGAGTTATGGTTAGAATGCAGTGGATGGCCTGAATTGTTTCTGTGTCTCACTGCTAATCATGCGTTCCACGTCATTGCAGGATTTTTCATTGAATCAGCGTCATAGTGCCTATGGGACTCCATCTGCCACTTTGAATTCAGAGTTTGCCTTCTCTTAGATGGGTTGAAATAAAATAATGAACTAAGGATTTTATTAAAATAAATTTAGGGTTTTTAGGCTACTGCCTATTAATCTAAGTTTATAAATTATCCAAAATAAACTATAAATAAAGGGCCTAAAAATTTAATGAGACAAGGCCTGTGTTATCTTCATTGATATACCAGCATTTTATTTTCCAGATATCATTCTACTTTTCTTTATAATTGATATTTAAATATAATAAAGTTTAATATGCAATACATTACAATAAATTACATTACATTTCTTTAGGCTATAATCTGATTTTAAGACCAGGATGAATTGTCTTGTTTCTCTGTCACTTGTGTGTAACATGGCACCATTGGTTGTTGCAATGCTTCTCAAACCTATGAACACAGTGTGTCCATTTGTTTATCTAAAGCCACTAAGAAGTTAATAGATAGAGATTCAAATTTGTTAGGTTATGTAAGGAATACTCTTGAATAGTAAATCTAGCAGGCAAGGTGATGTGTGGGGATGGAGGGGAGGATGAGAAAAGTAAATGACACCCCAGAATGGCATATAATTTACAGTATATAAGGAGTTGAAATGCCATGCACTGAATACTTGGTTTAAAGCGCTTGCCATTTTGAGTTTTCTTTTTATATTTAGGGTGATTAAGAATCATTTAGAATGCCTATATTACCATATTCATAACTTAAGCTTCACTACTTTAACCATTTCATCCCTGAGACTTAAAGAAACATATTCCTTGTTGTCACTGATGTGCTCACTGTCTCTGTGGTTTAAGTGTGGACTATTGTGAAACTTGAATATGCCACTACTTCTGTGCTATTCACACACAAAAATATACCACTGCCCTGTGCTATTCAGAGGTGTAGCGAGGGTGTTTGGCGCCGGGGACAAGATCCATTTTAAAGCGCTCCTTTTTATTTTTTTCAACTCTCAAGCTCATTATTTTCATCAATAAAATAATATCAAAGCACATTTTGGCGCCCCTAACTAGCTGGCGCCAGGGGACATCTGTCTCCCCTGCCCCCCCTTGCTACGCCTCTGGTGCTATTCACACATAAAAATGTGCCACTGCCCTGTGCTATTCACACACAAAAAATGTGCCATGTCCTGTGCTTTTTATCCTACACTTATCTTTTTATCAGTCTATTGACATACAGATGGGAGTGAGAGATTGGTGTGTTTGAAGAATGAAGATGTTTTTGTAGAATTTGGGATTAGGAGAGGGGGTGGTGCAGGCAGATGCTTGATTGTTTGTACAATGATTTTTTTCTTTTGAGATGCTAACTTTTCTTTTGAGAGGGTCTCAAAAACATTTTTTAATGGCTCTTTCAATATCAATCTGCATGTTGTACACATTACCTTCAACCCTGATACTAAAGTATGGCCACAGATACCTTGCAACTATCTGAATGCAAACTTAATTAACTTTGACCTGTCTTTATACAAGGGTAATAGATCAGGAGGAGTGACACTAAACACATTGCCTGTGCTGTCACTTTGATTCTGTAAGTTTGAATGTTTGGGGGGGGAGGGGGGTATTGCATCAAAATACTGGATTAGGGCTGGGCACCATATATCCTGGATAAGAATATTGTGTCAGATATAGTGGATTAGAACAGGGCACAATGTATACTGGATTAAGACTGGGCACCATGTATACTGGATTATGACCGGGCACCGCATATACCGGAAATAATGTGTAAGGACTAGTGACCATATATTATCATTTATACTGAATTACTGGGCATCATGTATACTGAACTACAGGGCATCATATAATCTGAATTACTGGGCATCATATGTACTGAATTACTGGGCATCATATGTACTGAATTACTGGGCATCATATAATCTGAATTACTGGGCATCATATGTACTGAATTACTGGGCATCATATTTACTGAATTACTGGGCATCATATGTACTGAAGTACTGGGCATCATATGTACTGGATTACTGGGCATCATGTATACTGAACTACTGGGCATCATGTATACTGAACTACTGGGCATCATAAATGCTGGATTAAGACAGGAATTCAACAAGATTCTACTCTAGCCCAGTCACCCTCGACGCGTACTCAGCGCGTAAGTAAACCACTCGACCAGCAGACGTGTTGAAAATAGCCGTATGCAAATTGACTTGTGCTTACCTCACACAAAGGTCCGGCTTATGCCTTGTGTGGCTTTGGAGAGAGGGGAGATCACGCCGATGACAAGTTTCAGTTGAAATGCTCATTAGAAATAAGCGCAGGCGACGCACATTTTTTTTTTTTTGGGACAGGGAAATTCACTACAGATTCAAAGACTTTGGTGAGGGGAGTGGGGGGTGTTGCAGGCAGTAGGGTGGACATCCGTGGTAGTAGCATACAGATGCCTGTGAAAATAGAGTTTGTTATGTAACGGGTAATCGACAAAACGATAATCGATTTATCTACGTCTATGTATTTCATCTATTCAAAGATTATATTAACAAGTTTGCGTAAGTTTTGCCACTGATGATAAAATATGGTCACAGCAAGTGCCAATCTGTCTCTGAGTGAGAGTGGCTTTGACTGTTCCAAAAAAAGAGATTTCGTCTGCTGCTCTCTCGATCTTGTCAACGATTCCATGCCCATCTGTCTCTGAGTGAGAGTGGCTTTGACTGTTCAAAAACAGAGATTTCGTCTGCTGCTCTCTCGATCTTGTCAACGATTCCAAGCTGAACTTTCTGTGTGGGACAGGAGGAGGGAATGGAAGAATTGTCAAAACCGATGACACTTCAAAATCGGTTCCGTAAAACCGATAGCTAAACTGGTTTGACATTGAACATCTTATAGTCGGTCGGCTACAAAAGCTAACAACTCTCCAATCTGTTGGTTAGAATTCAGCTCAAACAGATGGTTTTCGGTTTTCCATTAATTATAGTTATTTTTTATTCTGTGGATCGACCCCCACACCACCACCACCCCACCCCCACCCCCTTCTCTTCCCAGCGCCAGTGGCTAGAAGTCAACTACAAAATAATTGTTGAAGGTCTTAGAGATGCTTTTTTTCTCCCAGTGTCGTCTACTTTATGCACCCCATTTTACATGTTAGTGGTTTCCTAGCGCGTTTTCATCCTTCCACTGCTGAGTACCAATAAAGTTGGACTTGGACTGGGACACATTGCTTTACACAGTATCACTATACAAAACACTCCAAGTGCTTGACCTAAATCATGGAGTGCATCTGAGTGGTGTGCCGCTCGGGTCAATTTTTGTGTTAGTGAAGCTATTTTTATACATTTTAAATTTAGAGTTGACCCTCACCCTTAACCCCCACCTTTAATCATTTTTATAAATAGAAGTGAGGGAGGGTGGGTGGGTGGGGTGGTGACACCTCAGAATGAATGGGATTTAGATATTTTCTTGATTTTTTGGGGGGTGGGGGGAGGTTGTAAATTGAAATCTGAAAATAATTTTTAAAAAAAAGCAACAAATGAAGAGTAATAAAGGAGGAGGTGGCGCTATATTTAACTAGCCATTGAATCAGGCTGATGGGGAGTTGCTCAATGAATCGCCAGACGAGAATCCGCCAAGCTTTGCTGTATTGTAGTTCACTCAACTAACACATGCTCCGACATTCAGCAATCTATGTCAAGCAGATTATAGAGATAGGATGTCCTCAGCCCCCCCCTGTCAGCCCCCCCCCCCCAAACACGTGCAAGAGCTTGTGGTATCTAGGTAAGTAAAGGTGACCTTTCTTTTTTTCCGACATTCAGCAATCTATGTCAAGCAGATTATAGAGATAGGATGTCCTCAGCCCCCCCCTGTCAGCCCCCCCCCCCAAACACGTGCAAGAGCTTGTGGTATCTAGGTAAGTAAAGGTGACCTTTCTTTTTTCTTTTTTTCAAATTCAAAACCAGGACATTTAAAATTGTTCAAATTCATAACTAGGACATTTAAAATTGTTCAAATTGATAACCAGGACATTTAAATTGTTCAAATTCATAACCAGGACATTTAAATTGTTCAAATTCATAACTAGGACATTGAAAATTGTTCAAATTCATAACTAGGACATTTAAAAATTGTTCAAATTCATAACTAGGACATTTCAAAATTGCTCAAATTCATAACCAGGACATTTAAAATTGTTCAAATTCATAACCAGGACATTTAAAATTGTTCAAATTCAAAACCAGGACATTTAGAAATTGTTTTGGCGTCATGGGTTTCAAAGAGACCAAGCCATTAAAATCCAACCATGTGTGGTTATGTGGAGAACTCTCGTGGTGGTGAGGCGTTCTTTGGAAAGGTGAAATAACACTATATACCTTGATGCAAATCTGGGGGAGTTGGTTTTTAGTTTTATGGATTTCTGCTTGATTGTTAGATGTCACCAGACTTTGAAGAAAGTAATCATTCATTCATTTTGTGAACCAACATCATGGTCATATCCGTGGCTGTCGTCCAGTGAAGGTTATTTTTTTTTTTACGTCAGTGTCGCTATATTACATATCAATAACGGAGATGATAATATTTGTGTTTATAATTATAAACACAAATATTATCTTTCGTTAATAACTAGAGCATTGATGAGCCTAATTTACCAGTTAATTACCGAAAATGCGGGAAGAGCAACCGATCTCTAAAGATGAGTTCAAGCACTGTCGACTCACCACTTGAGCGTCTTCGTAGGCTCATCTCCGCCACCTGTGCTTAACCCTTGAGCTACCTGTCCGTAGCTGTCAATTCAGCTCGTTCGTCATGTTAATGTGAGCAGCAGATAAATAACTGTTTCTCGGGCTCGGCCTAATGAGGCTGTCAGTGTCTGTGCATGGAGGCTGTCATTGTCACTACATGGATTCTGTCATTGTCTCTTCTTCTTCTTCTTCTTCTTCTATATCTTAAGGGCCCACTATCAATTTATTGATAATTTTGGCTCCTATGCATGTAGATGGGATTCTCTACATGGATGCTGTCAGTGTCTGTAATGGATGCTGACAGTGTAAGCACTTGGGGGCTGTCAGTGTCTGTACATGGGGGCTGTCAGTGTCTGTTCACGGGGGCTGTCAGTGTCTGTTCACGGGGGTGTCAAAGTCTGTACATGGATGCTGCCAGTGTCTGTACATGGATGCTGCCAGTGTCTGTACATGGTTGCTGTCAGTGTCTGTACATGGATGCTGACAGTGTCTGTACATGGGGGCTGTCAGTGTCTGTACATGGACGCTGTCAGTGTCTGTACATGGATGCTGTCATTGTCTCTACTCTACATGGATGCTGTCAGTGTCTCTACATGGATGCTGTCAGTGTCACTACATGGATGCTGTCAGTGTCTATACATGGGGGGCTGTTTGTGTTTGTACACGCGGGCTGGCATTGTCTGTACATGGATGCTGTCAATTTCCGTACATGGTCAGTGTCAATTGTACATGGAGGTTGTCATTTTCTGTACATTAAATCTATAAGTATCTTTATATGTGCGTTGTCAATGTCTATACAAGGGGGCTTTCAATGGCCGTATTGAGGCTTTGAGTTTCTTGACATGAAGGCTGTCTATCTTCTATCTTTTTTCTAGCACATTTCATTGTACTTGAGATGAGACATAGTTAGAAGAGAAAGAGACAAAGAACACACGTTGTTTTAGAACATGAATTATATCGACGATGGTCGGTCTGGCAAGTAGCAATATAACCAATACACAGACCAGTCACTTCTGTCCAATAGAGACACAGACCCGTCACTTTGATCTGTCCAATAGAGACACAGACCCGTCACTTTGATCTGTCCAATAGAGACACAGACCAGTCACTTTGATATGTCCAATAGGGACACAGACCAGTCACTTTGATCTGTCCAATAGAGACACAGACCAGTCACTTTGCTCTGTCCAATAGAGACACAGACCAGTCACTTTGCTCTGTCTAATAGAGACACAGACCAGTCACTTATGTCCAATAGAGACACAGACCAGTCACTTTGATCTGTCTAAGAGAGACACAGACCAGTCAATTTGATCTGTCCAATAGAGACACAGACCAGTCACTTTGCTCTGTCTAATAGAGACACAGACCAGTCACTTTGCTCTGTCTAATAGAGACACAGACCCGTCACTTTGATTGTCCAAGTAGAGACACAGAGTCGTCACTTTGATTGTCCAAGTAGAGACACAGACCAGTCGCTTTGATCTGTCCAATAGAGACACAGAGCAGTCACTTTGCTCTGTCTAATAGAGACACAGACCCGTCACTTTGATTGTCCAAGTAGAGACACAGAGCAGTCACTTTCATTGTCCAAGTAGAGACACAGAGCAGTCACTTTGATTGTCCAAGTAGAGACACAGAGCAGTCACTTTGATTGTCCAAGTAGAGACACAGAGCAGTCACTTTGATCTTTCTAATAGAGACACAGACCCGTCACTTTGATTGTCCAAGTAGAGACACAGAGCAGTCAATTTGATTGTCCAAGTAGAGACACAGAGCAGTCACTTTGATTGTCGAAGTAGAGACACAGAGCAGTCACTTTGCTCTGTCTAATAGAGACACAGACCCGTCACTTTGATTGTCCAAATAGAGACACAGAGCAGTCACTTTGATTGTCCAAGTAGAGACACAGAGCAGTCACTATGATTGTCAAAGTAGAGACACAGAGCAGTCACTTTGATTGTCCAAGTAGAGACACAGAGCAGTCAATTTGATTGTCCAAGTAGAGACACAGAGCAGTCACTTTGATTGTCCAAGTAGAGACACAGAGCAGTCAATTTGATTGTCCAAGTAGAGACACAGAGCAGTCACTTTGATTGTCGAAGTAGAGACACAGAGCAGTCACTTTGCTCTGTCTAATAGAGACACAGACCCGTCACTTTGATTGTCCAAATAGAGACACAGAGCAGTCACTTTGATTGTCCAAGTAGAGACACAGAGCAGTCACTTTGATCTGTCCAAATGGAGACAAGTAGCAGTCACTTATGTCCAATAGAGACACAGACCCGTCACTTTGATCTGTCCAAATAGAGACACAGAGCAGTCATCTTGATCTGTGCAAATAGAGACACAGACCCGTCAATTTGATCTGTCCAAATAGAGAGACACACCAGTCACTATGATATGTCCAAAAGAGACACAGATCAGTCACGCCGTGCAACATTTTTTTCATTTCACGGCACAATAGAACTCATAATAATAGAACTTATAACAATAGAACTTAAAACAATATAACTCATAACAGTAGAACTCAAAGCAGTAGAACTCATAACAATAGAACTCATAACAATAGAACTCATAACAATAGAACTCATAACAATATAACTCATAACAATAGAACTCATAACAGTAGAACTCATAACAGTAGAACTCATAACAATATAACTCATAACAATATAACGCATAACAGTAGAACTCATAACAGTAGAACTCATAACAATAGAACTCATAACAGTAGAACTCATAACAGTAGAACTCATAACAATAGAACTCATAACAATAGAACTCATAACAATAGAACTCATAACAATAGAACTCATAACAATAGAACTCATAACAATAGAACTCATAACAATAGAACTCATAACAGTAGAAAAAATATTGGACTGAAGAAGTGGACATTTTTATGGCGAACAGCAACAGTAAGAAACAGAGAGCTATGAACAGCAACAGTAAGAAACAGAGAGCTATGANCAGTAGAACTCATAACAATAGAACTCATAACAATAGAACTCATAACAATAGAACTCATAACAATAGAACTCATAACAATAGAACTCATAACAGTAGAAAAAATATTGGACTGAAGAAGTGGACATTTTTATGGCGAACAGCAACAGTAAGAAACAGAGAGCTATGAACAGCAACAGTAAGAAACAGAGAGCTATGAACAGCAACAGTAAGAAACAGAGAGCTATGAACAGCAACAGTAAGAAACAGAGAGCTATGAACAGCAACAGTAAGAAACAGAGAGCTATGAACAGCAACAGTAAGAAACAGAGAGCTATGAACAGCAACAGTAAGAAACAGAGAGCTATGAACAGCAACAGTAAGAAACCGAGAGCTATGAACAGCCTTGTGTTGTGGCCCATTGAACGCGCCCCAACCCCCGGGAGGGACATTTTGTTCAAGGCCTTGTGTCGTCACCCATTGAATGGTCTCACCACGATATCGACCCTCCTGTTGTGCACTGACTGTGTCGTACACTGTCACGCTTGGCTGGGATTATAACCCTCGGCTTATCCCCGGGTCAGATTCTCCCGTAGATAACTACTGCGGGTGGTGTTGAAGACTATGGACTCTTGGTTCACTCTCACAAAAGACAGCTGGGTGCACTTCAACCATAATACCTTTTGAAGCCTTTTGTTGTGTGGGGTTCCATCTAATAGATTATATTAAACCATATTAAAACATAAGCCTTTTACCATAGCTCCCATGGCCATGTCAGCCATTGTAAACTCCCAGATATACATGTTTTACATAAACTCCAAGATATGTATGTTTTACTGTAGCTCCCAGTCATAGGGCCTGTATGACTTACCGTAGCCCCGTTTAATCCAAGTTTTACATAACATTCAAGATATATATGTTTTACTCTAGCTCCCAATGATATATGTCTTACAGTGGCCCCGTTTAATGCATGTTTTACCGAAGCACCCAGTGAACAGTTTATTTCAACACACTTGACAGTAATTGGAGTGCTTCAAGCCGTGATCACACAGAATGTACACAATGAAGGACTCTTGGGGTGCTTCAAGCCGTGATCACACAGAATGTACACAATGAAGGACTCTTGGAGTGCTTCAAGCCGTGATCACACAGAATGTACACAATGAAGGACTCTTGGAGTGCTTCAAGCCGTGATCACACAGAATGTACACAATGAAGGGCTCTTCGAGTGCTTCAAGCCGTGATCACACATAATGTACAAAATGAAGGACTCTTGGAGTGCTTCAAGCCGTGATCACACATAATGTACACAATGAAGGGCTCTTGGAGTGCTTCAAGCCGTGATCACACAGAATGTACACAATGAAGGACTCTTGGAGTGCTTCAAGCCGTGATCACACATAATGTACACAATGAAGGACTCTTGGAGTGCTTCAAGCCATGATCACACATAATGTACAAAATGAAGGACTCTTGGAGTGCTTCAAGCCGTGATCACACAGAATTTACACAATGAAGGACTCTTGGAGTGCTTCAAGCCGTGATCACACAGAATGTACACAATGAAGGGCTCTTGGAGTGCCTCAAGCCGTGATCACACAGAATGTACACAATGAAGGGCTCTTTGAGTGCTTCAAGCCGTGATCACACAGAATGTACACAATGAAGGACTCTTGGAGTGCTTCAAGCCGTGATCACACAGAATGTACAAAATGAAGGACTCTTGGAGTGCTTCAAGCCGTGATCACACAGAATGTACACAATGAAGGGCTCTTTGAGTGCTTCAAGCCGTGATCACACAGAATGTACACAATGAAGGACTCTTGGAGTGCTTCAAGCCGTGATCACACAGAATGTACACAATGAAGGGCTCTTTGAGTGCTTCAAGCCGTGATCACACAGAATGTACACAATGAAGGACTCTTGGAGTGCTTCAAGCCGTGATCACACAGAATGTACACAATGAAGGACTCTTGGAGTGCTTCAAGCCGTGATCACACATAATGTACACAATGAAGGACTCTTGGAGTGCTTCAAGCCGTGATCACACAGAATGTACACAATGAAGGACTCTTGAGATCGAAATGAACCGGCTTGAAACAAAATAATTTTGTGACGTAACTCTTCTACTTTTACATTGTTTATTCACCTGCCTCTTCATCTCCTTATGACACCCCTGCCTCTTTTTCCTCTCTTTCTCTCTTCATCCAATGATAATCAGAACAAAGAAAAGCACAAAAATCTCTTTGGGGAATCCCTTTATATAAACTATAACATTTAGAAATTTAAATAGACTTTCTATCAAAGACGCGTTTAAAAGCGCTAAAAGTAGGAAATAATTTAAATATTTCTTAAAATGTGTACACATTCTTCGCTCCGTGATCAAAATTGAGATGCTAAAAGACAGAAAATCGCAAGCTAATTGAACGAGTGTAACAAAAACAACATGTGACCTAGATTTATTCAGGAACAACGGGAGAGTCAACATAATAAAATAAAAAAAAAAAAATAACGAATGAACTGTTCCAATTTCACACATTTGGTTTCGCATATAAATCTTAAACCGTGAAAATGTTTATTTGCTAACATTTTATTTTGTCATCTGTTTGTTTTAAAAAAAAAATCATTCGCTCTATTTGTGTCCAAGCACTCTCAACAGATCGATGGTTTCCATCCTTTCAGATCCACTTCCGCTGACCTACATCTCACCTGACCTACCTTTTCCCTGACCCCTTCTCCCCGACCCCCCCTCCCTTGACTGTTATTTCCCCAGACCTCCCACGACCCTAGCGCCTATTTTCCCTGACCACTTTCATCCATGACTTCTATCTCACCTGACCTCACTCCTCCCTGATCTCCCTCTTCCCTTACCACTTTCATCCATTACTTCTATCTCACCTGACCTCACTCCTCCCTGATCCCCCACTTCCCTGACCACTTTCATTCATGACTTCTATCTCACCTGACCTCACTCCTCCCTGATCTCCCTCTTCCCTTACCACTTTCATCCATTACTTCTATCTCACCTGACCTCACTCCTCCCTGATCCCCCTCTTCCCTGACCACTTTCATCCATTACTTCTATCTCACCTGACCTCACTCCTCTTTGATCCCCCTCTTCCCTGACCACTTTCATTCATGACTTCCATCTCACCTGACCTAACTCCTCCCTGATCCCCCTCTTCCCTGACCACTTTCATTCATGACTTCTATCTCACCTGACCTCACTCCTCCCTGATCCCCCTCTTCCCTGACCACTTTTATTCATGACTTCTATCGCACCTGACCTCTCTCCTCCCTGATCTCCCTCTTCCCTGACGACTTTCATTGATGACTTCTATGTCACCTGACCTCTCTCCTCCCTGATCCCCCTCTTCCCTGACGACTTTCATTGATGACTTCTATGTCACCTGACCTCACTCCTCCCTGATCTCCCTCTTCCCTGACCACTTTCCACCGGCCCTCTTCCTGGACTCCACTTCCAATTTAACATTCCATAGTTTATGGCACAACACCTTTACACCATTTTTTAATCACATTTTTCTTTGTGATAAGATGCTGAAATTTGGTGAAAAATTTCTCTTATAATTGAATCTATCAAGTTTTCAAGGAGAGATGTTGTTCCCTTCCCAAAAGGCAACTTCCATTTCCCCCATATACATTTGAGCTGAAAATAGTGCATGTGGCCCCTCATATCACAAAAAACCTATCGGAAATTATGCGGCTATATAAGCAAATAAGAGCATTTACCTTGAAAAGAATTTAGTTTTCTACTTTAAGGGCCTATTATTAAAAATAAATAAAAATAAAATCCTGCTGCATGGGTAAGGGGACAAGCAGAAGGTGGAAGGGAGACAATGCAATTGTCCTGAGTGTGACCCACTGACCCATGACCCCTGGTCGCTAAAAGGTCTTCTTGACACCGGAAGCTGCGGAGTGATTAATTCATCCTAATATATTATTGAGTATTATAACTCCTTAGCAAAATTTAAAATTGCCGGATACTGTATTGTAAACGAGACCTGGATATTTATATAATTGTTTATTATATATAAAATGGTTGAACTCCGGCAAATATGTTTTCTGGTACCGCCGCTGGTACACTTTTTTTGAACTGGATTCATGTGTGAAATTAAAAATGGAAGAGGGAAAGTGGGGAATCTACCGGGGCTGCCGTTGTAATGAGGGCTGTGAAGGGCTCGACATTCAATTGTTTGTGTTCGAGGTTGCATGTAATGAGGATGCCGGGGAACAAAGTGGGTGGGGAGACTGCAGGGAAAGTAAGGTTGCCCAATGATGAGCTTGATTTTTGAAAAACATTTGCTAATGTGCACGCATTTTTTTTTACTGGAGATAACTCCACGAAGTGCCGAGTTGGGAAATAACACGGCAAATCTAACAAGGACCGAGTTGGGAAATAGCACGGGTTTCTAACAAGGGCTGAGTTGGGAAATAATATAGCAGATCAAACAAGGACTGAGGTGGGAAATAACATGGCATTCTAACAAGGACTGAGTTGGGAAATAGCATCGCATTCTAACAAGGACTGATTTGGGAAATAGCACGGGTTTCTAACAAGGCTGAGTTGGGAAATAGCACGGGTTTCTAACAAGGCTGAGTTGGGAAATAGCACGGGTTTCTAACAAGGCTGAGTTGGGAAATAATATAGCAGATCAAACAAGGACTGACTGAGGTGGGAAATAACATGGCATTCTAACAAGAACTGAGTTGGGAAATAGCATCGCTATCTAACAAGGACTGAGTTGGGAAATAGCATCGCATTCTAACAAGGACTGAGTTGGGAAATATCATGGCATTCTAACAAGGACTGAGTTGGGAAATAGCATCGCATTCTAACAAGGACTGAGTTGGGAAATAGCATCGCATTCTAACAAGGACTGAGTAGGGAAATAGCATCGCATTCTAACAAGGAGCGAGTTGGGAAATAGCATCGCATTCTAACAAGGACTGAGTTGGGAAATAGCATGGCATTCTAACAAGGACTGAGTTGGGAAATAGCATCGCATTGTAACAAGGACTGAGTAGGGAAATAGCATCGCATTCTAACATAGACTGAGTTGGGAAATAGCATCGCATTCTAACAAGGACTGAGTTGGGAAATAGCATCGCATTCTAACAAGGACTGAGTTGGGAAATAGCATCGCATTCTAACAAGGACTGAGTTGGGAAATAAGATGGCATTCTAACAAGGACTGAGTTGGGAAATAAGATGGCATTCTAACAAGGACTGAGTTGGGAAATAATATGGCCAATCTAATAAGTACTGAGTTGGGAAAAAACACGGCTATTCCAATAAGACTGAGGTATCGAAATGTGGTAACGTCAATGCAACTCCTACAAGTGATGTTGTCAAAAGATTGATATCTATGAGAGGTTTTAAGAAATTATAAAATGCAGTCGGTAAAACGACAGCTCTAAGTTTTATTAGTGAATGGTGCGCCGTTTAAACCAAACCCAAGGGATGGATGGATGGATGGATGGATGGGAGGATGGATGGATGGATGGATGCCTGACATCTGTGTTACGCCTATTAAACCACCCCAAGGGATGGATGGATGGATGGGTGCCTGCCATCCATGTTACGCCTATTAAACCACCCCAAGGGATGGATGGATGCCTGCCATCCATGTTACGCCTATTAAACCACCCCAAGGGATGGATGGATGCCTGCCATCCATGTTACGCCTATTAAACCACCCCAAGGGATGGATGGATGCCTGCCATCCATGTTACGCCTATTAAACCACCCCAAGGGATGGATGGATGCCTGCCATCCATGTTACGCCTATTAAACCACCCCCAGGGATGGATGGATGCCTGCCATCCATGTTACGCCTATTAAACCACCCCCAGGGATGGATGGATGCCTGCCATCTGTGTTACACAAACACAGCAGGGATCGCTTTTTTCCCCGTGACATCAAAACTCGAAAGCGATCTTTACTGGTTGTTTTGTTCTTAGGAAATCTAATATATCCCAGTCTCTGCGTGTTTACCCGCATGCAATGCTTCTCCAAATGTGATACTGTTTATCTGGCATTTGCCCTTTGAGAAGTGTGTGGTATCGGGGTGGCGCTATTTTCATCTGAGTGATTTATAAGTTCCGACCACAGCGAGTGAATATTTCACGATGTGTTGATTTGATGGATTTGTTGTCCAACGCGTTAAAATTCATGAACCCAACCCGACTCACTATTCGCATGTGTGTTGCTGTGTGTCACCACATCCCTTCATTCTTCACAACAGAGGCCGTGCTTGGCTCACGTTCTTCAGTTTCTACCGACTTCCATGAAGCCCCCCCCCCCCCCCCCCCCCCC
>CAXITT010001223.1:52611-65564 GCA_964033795.1 Lymnaea stagnalis | reverse complement strand
AACATATCTTCTGACATCATCAAGCCCCCACCCATATCTACTGACATCATTAAGTCCCCCACATCTACCGACTTCATTAAGTTCCCCACATCTACCGAATTACATTAAGTTCCCCACATCTACTGACATCATCAAGCCATCCCCCCCCCACACACATATATCTCCTGACATCATCAAGTCCCCCACATCTACTGACATCAAGTCCTCCACATCTACCGACTTCATTAAATCCCCCACATCTACCGACTTCATTAAGTTCCCCACATCTACCGACTTACATTAAGACCTCATATCTACTGACATTACCAAGTCCCCCTTTATCTACCAACTTCATTAAGTCCCCCACATCTACCGACTTCATGAAGTTCCCAACATCTACCGACTTACATTAAGGCCACACATCGACCGACTTATATTAAGGCCCATATCTACTGACATCACCAGGTCCCCCTTTATCTACCAGCTTTATTAAGTCCCCCACATCTACCTACAAACACACTTGTAGACACAATACACACTGGGCAATGACCTCATCCGTCCACCACACGTGTAAACACACATACACCGGGGTGTGAGCTCGTCTTTGAAGACATATCTTTACGATAGAAACCAGCGGTGTGAATAGCCCCAGAACCTACCTGAACCTACCAGCCTTCTTTTGATCATATTGATTACATCGGCAGGTGGTGCTAGCTGGAGGGAAATTTACTTTTCATTTTAAGGCGAACAAATGTTAAAATGAAATTCTGGTGTATAGATTCGGATGAGTCTGAACTGATTCATGCCTAGTCGTGTCAATATCTAAGCATCTTTATTTGTTTTACAATTCAGCGTTCTCTTTTAAAAAATATTTCGCTTTATTCCCTTTAATTATACATTTATTTTGGTTCTATATACTATAGTTTTCGAAAAATCTATAACGAGCTGTTCAAGAATCTACAAACGTTATATGACATGACGGAATATTAAAAGAATCCAATATGTTTATATTACATGACTGAATGCCATACTGTAAACCAGCCACATCAAAAGAAACATCGGAACTTAGGTCTGAGACTACAATCATGAAACTATTTAATGATGGAAGGTTCAAAGCTTCCTTCTTTCATTCATTATGTCTTTATATAAACCAGGGGTCCGACCCGAGGGCCATATCCAGCCTGCGACTTCGTTTTATCCGGCCCGCGGAGTCAATTGTGAGAGAAAAATTAGTGTCTCTGGCTATAGAGAGCAGTGAAAAACAACAACAACAGGGGAAGATAATTTCAAAGAGTTGGAAAAATCCAGACTATAAACTATAATATACACAGTGAGGGCTTGTTTCTTTGAACAATAACAGAGTACACAAATCAAAATCGAGGTAAAATTTCATAGTTTGTATTGTAATTAACAGTGTATAATTTATGAACGATGTGCAGAGTAAGCCATGACAGGCGATATGTGCAGAGTAAGCTAACAGGCGATATGGGCAGAGTAAGCTGTGACAGGCGATATGGGCAGAGTAAGCTGTGACAGGCGATATGGGCAGAGTAAGCTGTGACAGGCGATATGGGCAGTGTAAGCTGTGACAGGCGATATGTGCAGAGTAAGCTGTTACAGGCGATATGGGCAGAGTAAGCTGTGACAGGCGATATGTGCAGAGTAAGCTGTGACAGGCGATATGTGCAGAGTAAGCTGTGACAGGCGATATGGGCAGAGTAAGCTGTTACAGGCGATATGTGCAGAGTAAGCTATGACAGGCGATATGGGCAGAGTAAGCTATGACAGGCGATATGTGCAGAGTAAGCTGTTACAGGCGATATGGGCAGAGTAAGCTATGACAGGCGATATGTGCAGAGTAAGCTGTTACAGGCGATATGGGCAGAGTAAGCTGTGACAGGCGATATGTGCAGAGTAAGCTGTGACAGGCGATACGTGCAGAACAAAAATTTTGTTCGTCAAACTTCACCGAAAAGGGAAAACACCAATTTCAAAATTTTCTGAAGACCTTAAAGTGTACTGCAATGAGATGTTTCTACAAACACCACACGACCTGTCGAAGAAACTTGTAGCGGAGAGACGTGACTACGAGCTGTACCAACCCTGTTAAATATTTCAATAACGTACAGATGCGTCCATGAGCCTCACAGGGTACTAACCTTGTCTCGCGTCTTCACAGCTAAGTCCCCATCAAGCCAAACAAGTGGCTTGGAAAACCGGGAGGATAAATTGGCGTGTAATGAAACTGACAATCAGATAACATGAAAACCATACAAATATTTGTCTCACACCCTACCGCGCTCCAACACCACTACCTCCACGACCACCACTACCTCTACCTCCTCCACCACCACTACCTCCACCACCACCACCAAACACAGCCGCCTTTTCCACAAGCTCGTTGGCTTCTGCGGTTTGGAAGTCATACAAAAATGCGTTGTCACCGTGTGGTCACCCTGTTATCATCTCGTTCATCCTGTTATCACCGTGTGGTCACCCTTTTATCATCTCGTTCATCCTGTTATCACCGTGTGGTCACCCTGTTATCATCTCGTTCATCCTGTTATCACCGTGTGGTCACCCTGTTATCATCTCGTTCATCCTGTTACCACCGTGTGGTCACCCTGTTATCATCTCGTTCATCCTGTTATCACCATGTGCCTGTTATCACCATGTGGTCACCCTGTTATCATCTCGTTCATCCTGTTATCACCATGTGGTCACCCTTTTATCATCTCGTTCATCCTGTTGTCACCGAGTTGTCACCCTTTTATCATCTCGTTCATCCTGTTGTCACCGAGTTGTCACCCTTTTATCATCTCGTTCATCCTGTTGTCACCGAGTTGTCACCCTTTTATCATCTCGTTCATCCTGTTGTCACCGAATTGTCACCCTTTTATCATCTCGTTCATCTTGTTGTCACCGAATTGTCACCCTTTTACCATCTCGTTCATCCTGTTGTCACCGAGTTGTCATCCTTTATCATCTCGTTCATCTTGTTGTCACCAAGTTGTCGCCGTGTTGTAATACTGTTGTCATCTATAGTCAACCTGTTGTCATACTGTCGGTACCGGGTTGTCACCGTTCGTCATCTAGTCATCCTGTTGTCATACTGTCGGCACCGTGTGGTCCTCGTTTGTAACCCTGTTGTTATCTTGTCAACCTGCTGTTATCCTCATTGGCACTGAATTGTCACCTTTGTCTGCTTTCATCTAGTCAACCAGTTGTGACCGGGTTGTCAGCTTTCTTCATCTGGTCAACCTGTTGTCACTGGGTTATCAGCGTTTTCTCATTCTGTTGACTCCGGGTTGGCAACGTTCTGTTCCAATCAGGTGTTGCGTGCTAAATTTATCTGGTGTATCCTATATTGCAGAGTTCCCCAAACGGTGGTCCGTGGACCGGCACCGGTCCACAAGCCTTACGTTGCCGGTCCAGAGAGCATGAATATTGCTGTTTAAATAGAAAGAAAATGTAATGAATAAATCTGGCACCGGTCCCTGGTGCAGTTTCGAAACTTGTCCACCGGTCCGCGAAACTTAAAAGTTTGGGAAACGCTGCTACATTGTGCCCCCCCCCCCCCCCCCCCCCCCCCCCTAATAGAAAGAAAATGTAATGAATAAATCTGGCACCGGTCCCTGGTGCAGTTTCGAAACTTGTCCACCGGTCCGCGAAACTTAAAAGTTTGGGAAACGCTGCTACATTGTGCCCCCCCCCCGCCCCTTTCCCCTGTGTCTGGTCTTCTGATCACAGTTCTCATCTATCGTTTGTTAGAGGAATAAATAATTTTTTAACCGCTCACATTTTAGTACGGTAAGAAAATGTTTGCAGCCTGGTGATGCATGCATTTCATCAATTAAATAGAACCGGCTGCCAGTAACACCAAAGTCCTCCACGGACAGAGGCCTAGAATACATGTTGATATTTCATTTTACAACAGCCACCGCATTAGAATTGTTTAAATAGGTCCTCTCAATACTTTTACACGCTGCTGCTATAAGTACTATTATTTCCGAACATCAACATGTGATAGTTTACCATACAGTGATGAAAGTGTTACCAAGCACGTACAGGAGCTTGAATGAAACATCTAGCAACATACATACAATGAACACCATCCTCGAGGCATAGTTTGGACATACAAAACGTTTGGACCCATTTTCCTTGTTTATTTATTTCATTATTCAGTTTAAAATTTTTTATCCCAAAAGTTGAGCACTACTCAAAGAAACTTCGTGAATCAAACTTTTTTAACTGTTGATATCCTATTGCATAGATATTTTTTCCTAAAAGCACCAGTGAATTTAAATAATTAATTGGATGACTTCTGACCTGTCCCAAATGCATCTAAAAATAAACATGTCCCCATTGTGTGCCTCGTAAGAGTAGCCCCCAGCCACTGTGTCGTGCCTTGGGATATGGGGAAAGTCTTAATTTAGCAACAGCACTGAATCAATTTGCTTGAAAGGGGAATGCTACTGATCCCTCATTGTTAACCGGATGCTGACCATATCGGTCAAATCCCATCCCAAACCGGAAGTTTCAAGAGGCCACGTCGATGTGTGGGATTCAGCCGGTTTTCATTGGTTCGCCAGAACCGATTACTAATTTTTTTTTTTAAAGATGAGACAACCGATTTGTTACAAATTAAGAATCAATATGGAGCTAGATCTTAATTCACTGTTTTTTTTAATTGTTTGTTTTTCCCCAGCACATTGCATATTTAACAACCTGGTACAAATATTACATTTTATACAGTGCATTCACCACCCAGCTTTAATACAGTCATTGTCGGCAACAAAGTAGCGTTAATTACCGACACACACATAAACCCCCCACCCCCTTTCCTCTTATGTTTACCGGTGTCTGTTTCGACCACGTGACATTATGTGGCGTGGAGTCCAGTAACTGTCCAGCTATAGTCCAGACCGCTCTATTGATCTACGCCGACACGAGCTTATCGGGATAACCCAGGGCAATAACATGGGTGTTGTTAGGGATAGTTGTCTTCCCATGGACTGTCGTGTGACCGGGCGACTCAATTTTGTTGTCTGTTAGGAGTGGCCCAGGGCATTACCACGAATGTACCATGGTGTTTTGGGGACCAATATAGCCTCGGAGCTGTTACGTAATAACACATTTCTTTTCGTTTCCCATGTCATTTTAAACAATAAATAAATTACCCCCCCCCCACTCCTGTCAATAGGTTACCTCCCACTCCTGTCAATAGGTTACCTCCCACTCCTGTCAATAGGTTACCTCCCACTCCTGTCAATAGGTTACCTCCAACTCCTGTCAATAGGTTACCTTCAAGCCCTATCAATAGTTTACCTCCCACTCCTGTCAATAGGTTACCTCCCACTCCTGTCAATAGGTTACCTCCAACTCCTGTCAATAGGTTACCTTCAAGCCCTATCAATAGTTTACCTCCCACTCCTGTCAATAGGTTACCTCCCACTCCTGTCAATAGTTTACCTTCAAGCCCTATCAATAGTTTACCTCCCACTCCTGTCAATAGGTTACCTCCCACTCCTGTCAATAGTTTACCTCCCACTCCTGTCAATAGGTTACCTCCCACTCATGTCAATAGGTTACCTCCCACTCCTGTCAATAGGTTACCTCCAACTCCTGTCAATAGGTTACCTTCAAGCACTATCAATAGTTTACCTCCCACTTCTGTCAATAGGTTACCTCCCACTCCTGTCAATAGGTTACCTTCAAGCCTTATCAATAGTTTACCTCCCACTCCTGACAATAGGTTACCTCCCACTCCTGACATTCGGTTACCTCCCGCTCCTGTCAATAGTATTCGCCCCTGTAGTATATATGTACTTCTGCTTAGTACTTTTACATTCCTTATGCTATATCTCACTATAGTATACGGAATTAAGAAATAGTGATTTACACAATGTAGATTCTACACCGTCATCTTCCATTACATCTTCATGTACCAGTTTCACACGTCATCTTACATTCTATTGTCATGTTCTATGCCTTCATCTTCCATTGAATCGTCCTTTTTCCTTACCACTATCTTTCATTCCATCGTCATATTCCTTACCACTATCTTCCATTCAATTGCCATGTTCCACCTAGACATAGACGCCCTCTGTCCAGACCAGTCTTTGATGGACATACACCTGTCACTCTAGACTAGGTATTCAACCTACGTATTCCACTACATCAATCCTTATTCCAATGAGTATGCCCTGTGCTGTTCTGACCCGATAACTGGCTATACCTAAAAGCCATTTATAAAAATAAATAAATCAGTTATATTTTGATGATTCTCCAAAAATGGGATTGATCCACTCTATACGTTTCAAATTATATTTGGTTATTAGGAGCCAATGTAATGCCAGGACAGCTATATCCCGAATCACATACGACCCACGACAATGAGTTGTGGTAATCAAGCAGATCTTTCTTTATACAAAGTGAATGAAAATCAGAAATTATGATTCTGTAATATTTCTTTCAGATGGCCATTTTTCGATTTGACCAGTATCAGAAAAATCACTCACTTTAATAAAGTCGTCTCGAATGTTTCTGTTCATGACTTTTTGGTAATTCTCCGTGGGTTTGTGTGTATGACTTTTAGGTTTTTCTTTCTCGGAGAGATTTCATTTGGCATGATGCTTATTTTTGTNGTGGGTGTGGAGGGGGGGGGGTGGGTGGGGGGGGGGGGGGGGGGGGGGGGGGGGGGGGGGGGGGGGGGGGGGGGCGCGCGGCTTTCTTGGTTACTGTCAATTTGATTGGGATACCTTTCCGGTATATCGATTTCATCAGTGGGAACACACGATTGTATCATTCCTTCCGTGATTATATTGACCACCTCTCTTGTCACAGCGACTGATATCTTTTGTCAGTCTATGATCATAAATGCCGTCCATCTTTCCTGGCAGTCTCTGATGCTAAAAGCTTAAGTTTTGGATTTAAAAATGAGCAGAAAAAAATAATGTTAACATTATTTCCAAGTAGTCGGTAACTGTCAAAAAGTTTCTTTACTTCTAGTCTATGTTATACACACTACTCACCGATTATTATACCCCTGGGCTAAGAATGATCTAATCTGCGACATTGTTATATGTCTTCTAAATCTAAGAAATGTCTAATCTGACAGATTGTTATTGTATCTATAATTCGAGAAATGTCTAATTCGAGACTTGTTTTTATATCCATAATTCAGGAAATGAGTCGTTTGAGAATCTGTTATTGCATTCATAGTTCAAGAAATGTCTACTCTGAGACATCGTTTTTATATCCATAATCCTAGAAAGGTCTAATCTGGGCGCCTGCTGCTGTATCCATAATTAAAATAAATGTCTAATATGAACCTCGGTTAAAATGTTTAGATCTGACAGACCATGTCTAGAGGTCATAGCCCTGGCTAGACTGTCAATTGAAGCTTGATGATGTTAACCAAGCCACGGCCTTTACGAGCTGTCTCTCAGTGCTATTAGCGAACACGATTTCGCTCTCTGTACTTTTCCCCTGTCCGTGACAACCTACTCTCAGATTGCACTGATAGATCCCTTTTTCGGAGATTAGCTTTGACTTAGTTATAAGGAAAAATTCAATATCTTCCAATTAATATATAGTAGGTGACGTTTATTAGGATCTCTGGTTATAAAAAAGAGTCGCTTTAAAGACTCAAATATCAAAAGACTGTTTTAAAAAATTCACATGAATGTACCTTTTGTTCGATTTTCGGTTATTAGCACCGCCGCTTACATGACACAAATTTTCAGTAGACAAACGCATCACAATAAACGGCGCTTACTGAATACGTAATGTTCTGAGGTCTGAAAGAATATTGCTTTCCGCTAGCACATCTGGTCCGTGGACTTTCAATACTATTGGGGAAAAAAGAACGTCCGGGAACATTAATAGATAAAATAATTTGATCTCAGTTGTTTGCGTACGTTCTATTAAGTATCAATCAGCGTGAAGCTATAATAGGCATGTTCCATCCTTCGGTGTCATGTAGCCTTCCAGTGGCTGGAGTTGATGAGCCGAGAAGTTTGAGTCAAGGTTTTGATTTAAAAGAAATTTGAGTTTAGGAAATGGCGCTCAGGATTTGTCGTGCCACGTTCAATTCATACCAAGCATCCAGACACTACCCCACGCATGAGTCAGAGCAGCCGGTTCAATTCATACCAACCAGCATGACACTACGTCACGCATGAGTCAGAGCAGCCGGTTCAATTCATACCAACCAGCATGACACTACGCCACGCATGAGTCAGAGCAGCCGGTTCAATTCATACAAACCAGCCAGACACTACCCCACGCATGAGTCAGAGCAGCCGTTTCAATTCATACCAACCAGCCAGACAATACCCCACGCATGAGTCAGAGCAGCCGGTTCAATTCATACCAACAAGCAAGACACTACCCCACGCATGAGTCAGAGCAGCTGGTTCAATTCATACCAACCAGCCAGACACTACCCCACGAATGAGTCAGAGCAGCCGGTTCAATTCATACCAACCAGCCAGACACTACCCCACGCATGAGTCAGAGCAGCTGGTTCATTCCATACCAACCAGCCAGACACTACCCCACGCATGAGTCAGAGCAGCCGGTTCAATTCATACCAACCAGCCAGATACTACCCCACGCATGAGTCAGAGCAGCCGGTTCAATTCATACCAACCAGCCAGACACTACCCCACGCATGAGTCAGAGCAGCCGGTTCAATTCATACCAACCAGCAAGACACTATCCCACGCATGAGTCAGAGCAGCTGGTTCAATTCATACCAACCAGCAAGACACTACCCCACGCATGAGTCCGAGCAGCCGGTTCAATTCATACCAACCAGCCAGACACTACCCCACGCATGAGTCAGAGCAGCCGGTTTAATTTATACCAACAAGCAAGACACTACCCCACGCATGAGTCCGAGCAGGCGGTTCAATTCATACCAACCAGCAAGACACTACCCCACGCATGAGTCAGAGCAGCCGTTTCAATTCATACCAACCAGCCAGACACTACCCCACGCATGAGTCAGAGCAGCCGGTTCAATTCATACCAACCAGCAAGACACTACCCCACGCATGAGTCAGAGCAGCCGGTTCAATTCATACCAACCAGCCAGACACTACCCCACGCATGAGTCAGAGCAGCCGGTTCAATTCATACCAACCAGCCAGACACTACCCCACGCATGAGTCAGAGCAGCTGGTTCAATTCATACCAACCAGCCAGACACTACCCCACGCATGAGTCCGAGCAGCCGGTTCAATTCATACCAACCAGCAAGACACTACCCCACGCATGAGTCAGAGCAACCTTGAAGATCTGACGTCGTTAGTTTTTCATTCATTAATCACCCAGAAGCTTTTCAGTATACCCAACTAAAATTAGCCCCACTGCACCGAGCAGAACAATGGATTTTCAACCCCGTCGATGTGTTATTAATGCTTATTGTCTGATGACCTAAATCAATGATCACTTTAAAGACTGGAACAGGAATCGAGTGTCTTAACGCTCTTTGGCGCATAAAGGCTCCTCCTGATTTCAAGAGGCCAACAAACAAGTACACTTATATAATGGAAAAGAGATATACATATATATTGCTACAGTAGAAGTGAACATGGATTGTTAAAATCAAGCGGTGCCTGTTTGTTTGAACAATGAATGTGCACATGCATTGTTAAAATGAAATTGCATACGTGTTTACAATAAAGGCATACATGTGTTGTCAAAATGAAGTTTTTTAAAAATATTTTTACAATGAAGGTATACACGTGTTGTCAAAATGAAGTTTTTAAAATATTTTTACAATGAAGGTATACACGTGTTGTCAAAATGAAGGTTTTGTATAGTGTTACAATGGAGGTACATAATGCAGTGGGTTGCCACCTTTATATGATTTCATATAAATTAAGTATACGTATTTGTATCTGCAGCATGTCACATTTAAAGATCATTCGATAAATGGCGTGTGTCAAATTTAAACCAAATGTCACATAGAGTCTACTGAAACGCGTTTTGAAATGGACCTTTTCTATGGCCCAATCTGACCAAGGATGTGAACATAAAGTTATGGCCCAATCTGACCAAGGATGTGAACATAAAGTTATGGCCCAATCTGACCAAGGATGTGAACATAAAGTTATGGCCCAATCTGACCAAGGATGTGAACATGAAGTTATGGTCCAATCTGACCCAAGGTGGGGAGTTGTCGTTATCTATAGCCCAACCTGATCAACGGTGTGAAATTGTTCTATTTAGCCGAATCTGTCCAATGGTGTGAAATTGGTGTTATTTTTGGGGCTGTTGATTAGGGTTAGGCAATTGGTGTTATCTACGGCCCCTTTGACTGAGGGTTCGGCAATTGGTGTTATCTGTAGTCTAATCCGAGGATGTGAAATTGGATTGCCTAGATCCGTGTTTTACCCACGATTTCTTCCGTTAGTGGAGCCTAATTTAAACTTTGGTGAACCTTGAGATGACGATAGTCGACTATTTTCCACAGAATAGTGCCAATCACGATTTATGAGTTGTAGGTTGTTGGAGCTAGTGTACAGAAATAAGGGACACGGGGGAGGAGGAGGAAGGAGGATTGGGGCTTCTATTGTTAGACACCGTCCAGGCACTTGCTGATGGCTTTCTCTCATTAGTCAGTACTCTGTTGCAGGATTGCACAACAGCCGGCCATCACCCACTTTGCGGCCCGCGAAGTAACGAAATATGCTTATATTATTTTCTTAATAGCTGTCCCCCCTTATCCTGTTATCTTTCGGCCCGCACACGTTTTTTCATAAAGAATTGCGGCCCGCCTTAGATTCTGAGTTGTGCAGGCCTGCTCTTTGACGTCCCTTTGTAGGGAGTAGATTAGGTTCATTCAATCTATCAATGCGCGCATCGTTTGTATTTTAAATTATATTCATGAAGACTGTCCACGGAGGTTGAACGCTGATTAGGTTCATCCCGTCTATCTTTGGCACCCCCCCCCCCTTTTTTTTTGAGGAAAACATTCCATCCGTACAAACATTTGGCCCCAACCCCACTGTTGAGGATCACTGAGTTTCCTTCAGTCTTCTCCCCAGTAGTCCGGTAAGCAACATGTATTTAGCCTGTGTACATATATTCTAATGTCAGCATATGTGTAGTATGTACACGCTGACGTCATTAGGTACGTATGCACACATCTTGTCTTTGCACGAATTCACGTCAGATTTTAACCCCCCAAAAAATGTTCCACCGTCGTCTTCGCAAGAATTTTGTCTTCTGCGAAAAAAAAAAACCAACAAGAAAAACTTTGTTTTTAAAAGTGGGGTAAGAATGGGGTGGGACGAGGGGTTTGTTACCGAAATGCCAGTCTGAATTGACTCTGCCGGCAGCCTGGGACCATTAACTACATCACGGGGCGCGTGCCGTCCGTGTTCCACTGTCAATCTGCTTAACGCGTGCTGGGCTATTTTTAGTAGTAGGACAGACGTTGAGTAGTACTCGTCTTTGTAATACTGGATCATCGATAATCCTGGTTGGTTCTACTGCATTATTTAACGACGTAGCCAGAAGAGTGCCGGAGGACGGAGGGGGCGGGCTGACCATTAGGATGGGAGGGGCAAGGATGCCTAGGATGACGAGGGCAGGGTAGGGGTTGCCCATTGGAAAGAAGAGTAAGAATGTTTAAGATGATGGGATGTTTAGGATAGTGGTTGGATATTGGGGAGAAAAAAAAAGCGTGTGGGGGGGGGGGGGGATTAGGATGTTAATGACGAGGCTAGAATAGTGGTTGAACATTGGTGAGTAAGAATGTTTAAGATGATGGGATGTTTAGGATAGTGGTTGGATATTGGGGAGAAAAAAAAAGTGTGGGGGGGGGGGGTGGGGGGGGGATTAGGATGTTAATGACGAGGCTAGAATAGTGGTTGAACATTGGGATGGGGTGAGTATCTTTAATTACAGGGTTATGGTAGCCTATAGAGATCAACTAAAAAACTGTAATTTCAGGAAATAAATGAGAAGATATACGTCTTAGCACACACCTCTTAAAGATGTAACCTTTTTACCTAATGTTATGTTTGAAATCGCCCATTGATACCTCGGTGGGTTTTTCTGGGGTTGTGAGAGGTATAACCAGGGAGACCGATGTCAGGAATAACTATGAATATGTAGATGTTATGATTTTATGTTTGAAATACCCCCCCCCTCCCTCTCCAACCTCCCCCTTTATTTCCCTCTGTAACCCACTCTACTCGCGCTAGAAAAGTTAGCAAGAAAAATAAACCATCTAAAAACTTGAGTCAAATAATAAGTTGCGGGTTTATATTGGTCTGGGGGCGACAACCTTTTTTTTAAATTTACAAACGTGAAAAGAGATTTATATCCATTACAAATGCTAAAACATATTTTGGGAGCTGCTATCATTATTCATTTGAGAGTAAAGAGCCGAATCTTTTCCTTCAAAGAGCGGCATGCGTCTTCGTATCAACAGATACTTATTAGTATTTCTATTGGAAGTATGAGCCTGCTTTAGAATACTTCAGCGCCCGGTTTCATATTTGTCCCTGGTACCCGCACGGCGGTCAGGCCGGCTTGAACTGGCCCGCGGACCGTAGTTTGGGGGACATATGATCTACTTGGTCTCGTTTGGCCTGCTGCACTCAACATCAGGTTGTGACCCGGCGACATGCTTGTGTTGTGTTCATCTGGAACCCTCCTCTGGAGCAGAGCTTGATGCCAGCACTCGAATATGTTGGAATTGCTGTGAATACAGGAAGTAAGTCATGATATGGTGGTATTGGAACATATGTCCCTGAGATGTTCCACACTCATCACACATTCAATTACACACACTCTTCTCTTTCTCTCTGTATCTCTACTATCATCTATCTATCTATCTATCTATCTATCTATCTATCTATCTATCTATCTATCTATCTATCTATCTATCTATCTATCTATCTATCTATCTGTCTGTCTGTCTGTCTGTCTGTCTGTCTGTCTGTCTGTCT
>CAXITT010001223.1:35122-51475 GCA_964033795.1 Lymnaea stagnalis | reverse complement strand
CAATAATTTTTAAATTCCGTGCCCCCGCCATTTTTGCCAAATTAAAACCCCCCCCCCCCAGAAACGTTAAGTAGATGGCGAGAAATTTCAGTCGTCTTTTGGCGTAATCCACAATCTCATCTTAAATATCCCTTGATGCCGTACTGATTACGCTGGAATATTGTTTTATGGGCTCGTCTTATGTATGGTTCACGCACTTTTAAGGGGTTTCTCGCCCAAAAATTTCGGGCTGCCGGGGGGGGGGAACGGTTTATGAACGATCTACGGTAGTCATCTTCATACACATGACCTGTCTGAATTTAATAAGGTCTTGTGGTTAACGTAGACATATGTTGTCCAGGGTTGTTCAGAAGTGCTTTGTGGATAAAGTAGACGTACATGGTCCATGATTATTGTCCACGGTTGTACGTAGAAGTGCTTTGTGGATAAGTAGACTTATATGGTCCATAGTTGTATGTAGAAGAGCTTTGTGGATAAAGTAGACTTATATGATCCATTGTTGTATGTAGAAGTGCTTTGTGGTTAAAGGAGACCTTTATGGTCCATGGTTGTATGTAGAAGTGCTTTATGGATAAAGTAGATGTATATGATCCATGGTTGTATGTAGAAGTGCTTTGTGGATTAAGCAGACCTATATGTTCCATGTTGCTTGTGGATAAAGTAGATCTCTTTGAAGTTCCAAAACAGTTGACTCAACCAGTTAAAATATTGAAATGGGAATTTCCGTTCACTGTTTGACGGTAGGCCGTAGTCTCAGTTCACACGATCAACTTCCTTTCAAATTTTCGTACATTTGATGCGATTTTTGTATGAAGCCTTGTCACAACTTTCAAATTACTATTTGATCAAATTCTCATTTCTTCCACACAAAAAAAAAAAAAATAATAAAAGAAGAAAAAATGAAAAAAAAAAAAAAACAAAACACAAAAAAAAGACAGAAAAAAAAAATAACTTCCTTTCAATTTTTCGTACTTTTGAGGCGTTTTTTGTATGAAGCCTTGTCAAAACTTTCAAATTAATATTTGATAAAATTCTCATTTCTTCCAAAAAAAAAAAAAAAAAATAATAAAAGAAGAAAAAATGAAAAAAAAAAAGAAACCACGCACAAAATAGTGCGCGCATAAAAAAACTTTTACGCAAATTTGAAGCTAATTTGAAAGGAATTTATTTTTGTGAACTGAGCCGTAGACAGTTGGGAAGTTCTTGTTTTAGATTATGACGTTGAAAAAGTAAATATATATATTGGTGTCTTTCTTTGTTTCTTTGTTTCTTTCTTTGTTTCTTCGTTTCTTTGTTTGTTTCTTTCTTTCTTTGTCTTTTTTTTTTATTTTGTTTTTTCCGATAATTTGTTTTGTATAATACTTCCACCGTCTTTGTTTACTACTACTTTAAAAAGGACTTCTTCCATTTTCTCCTACTGTTGCGTATGCTAATATGGCACATCCTGCAAAGGGCCTTAAGTTTATGTCGTTCCTTATAACTGGCTAGGCATTGGCAGAACAATGATTGAGTGGAGGCTGTCGAGTTATTGAACTCCCAAACGCCCTCGTTTCAAGCCCCGAAATCTTGGACTTGTTTAGTCCCTCGCATCAGTTCACACGTCTTGGCGACCGAGGCATCTCCAAAATAATTCCCTCGTTCATCTAGTTTTTATCTCGTTCTGTCTTCGCCGAGTACTCGCAGAACGTCCCATTTGATAGCGTTGAGGGGTGGCAAGGTAACTTTTAATGATACTAAAGACACTTGCGTATTACAGTAGAGGCGTGCACTCCTCAAGGTTGAACTGTTTGAATCATTTTTAAAAAAAATATTTTTTTTTGGAGCCCGTAGTTGGCACTTGACGTAAAAATATGGCAGTAATAACTGATGTTAACATATTATAGGGATATAATAGGGATATACAAAACTTAGACATTCAGCTGCCGCGACGGCTCTGTGGATATTTTCGTGATGTGTTTCCCTACGTGGGGCCAATGTGAAGATTGTGTGGGGCCATTTAGTCTCTTGGGGAAATGTATTTACATTTCAAAAGAGACCCCCGGGGGCGGGAGGGGGGGGGTCCCGGGGCCATGAAACCCTACTTATTTAAAACCTTCCATGCCTTTAACTCGCACACTTCCAAACAGTTTGTTCAGTATACACGACTCACTAACCAAGCATCCAACGTTTGAGACAGTTATACGTGCGTTTTGTCTCCCTTGCTTGATGTGGTGTTATTATGAATAGTTTTCGATAAATCATTCGTTATAAAGTGTTTCTTGAGACCATTACCTTCTCGACACGACGTCCTCAACTGGTTGGTTTCAGCAAGTCGCGTTATGCCACGCCCTCTGACCTTTTGCAAGCTATCGCCTCTAGATTTGTCTGTCAAGGATCCATCTCTTGGCATGCACTTGTCGGTGTTTGGGATCGATTTTATTCCCTGAATGGCGCCAGGAACTCTCAGGGAAGTGTCGTCACGTTAATGCAGAAATGATCATCTTTTGATGCGTCGTAGATTGATCCGTGATTACGGTCAACAGCACAACAGCCGTCCACAAATCTTAAAAACAAAAAAACAAGTGTCTCAAATTAAAAATAAGCCACGTATCTACCAACAAGTGTCTCCAAAAAAACAACAAAAAACAGCCGTCCAGAAATCTATCAACAAGTGTCTTAAAAACAATAGCCGTCCAGAAATCTATCAACAAGTGTCTCAAAACAACAGTAAGCCACGTATCTACCAACATGTGTCTAAAAACAACAGTAAGCCAAGAATCTACCAACAAGTGTCTCAAAACAGTAAGCCACGTATCTACCTACAAGTGTCTCAAAAACAGCCGGGCACAAATCTACCACGAAATGCTTAAAAAAAAAACAAGATCCGGGCCTCTAATCTAACTGCAAATGTTCAGTGCCATAGTCTTCTAGCGCAGGGGTTCCCAAACTTACATCGTGGTCCCCTAAAAACAGGGTTATTCAACTTTGTTAAAGTAGACACATGTCAATATTGGCTAGTCGATATTGGTCTTAATGATGTCACTGCACAGCTATGGTTAGATCAATTGATTTGTGGGTGATAGAAATAGAATACTGATATCTAGTCTTGATTCCTTCTAGTGGTGTTTCTGAGAGGATAGTTTTCTTCAGCATCAGAGTCCTTTATATGAACGAGTACGTTGTGATGGGAAGGCCCAACAAGATTGTAATAATTCACCGTAATTTGTATCTCTTGGCAGCAGTGAAACCATGACGTAATGAATGTGATGTATCATTCTGAGGGTTTGAAATTTTTCTACAGCCACTGTCGGTCCCCTGGGTGGCCAATCTAAGACTCTGTCGTCTGGTGTCCAGTCGGTTTATTTTGGTCAAATCTTGATGCTCCCAATCTTGCCCGTCTATCCCCCACCCCGCCCCACAGAAAAAAGTAATTAGTTTTTGTGTGAAAAGAGGATGTTTGCGGAATTTATTCAAAGTTGTGTCCCCTCAATTTATCCATATGGATTTCTATCTCTAGCAGTTGCTTTGTCTTTCATAAATAATCTGGCAGGCCCACGTAGGGTTATGATAGCAACGTACAGAAACAACCAATGATTCTAACGTAAAGCAAGTCAAACTGAACGTGTAACCCTGTATGGGATTCCCTTTAAGGACGCCCCCCCCCGCCTGCTTATTTCAGTAGTCAGCGATTTATTTTGTGTATACAGTAATATGGCAGCTATAGATAATTTTCAAAATGTCCCTGGGTCTTCTCCATGTAGAACTGACTGTAGTATTTGTAGGGAAATGTCAAGTTTTAAGCTGGTCAAACTGCAGCCACCTCGTTTAGTGCAGTGATTTCTGATGGTTCAATGGTGTGGATATGGTTGTTGTTGTCTTACAGGTCGATCAGTTGAAAATGGGTGCAACTAAAATTACGACTAATTTCACTACTTACGATACGATTTGTAGGGGTTAAATACTGAACCAATTGGATTCGGCAGACTGGTCTGTTAGCCCTTTAAGCGGCCCTAAACCCGATCGCCTCCTCTTACCAGTGAAACTCGATTATTGATTACACGAGCCTTATCAATTTGTTATTTTGTAATCACGATCACGCAATGGTGTTGGACATTGCCGTGCAACGATGGCGTCTGATGATGAGTTCGTGATTTAAAAGCCATCCCTTCTGGCTTTTTATGAGACAAATCGGCCTGTTGACAAAGGTGAGTTGCACTGTAATTGTAGTAGGTTTCATTTCTTCGCCTTTTTCTGTCGCAGCAAGGTTGACAACGTACCCTGGTCTTTTTGTTGAGGTGATGATTTATTGAGGTGACGATTTTTAGAGGGGATGAGTTTTAGATGTGACGATTTATAGAGGGGATGAGTTTTAGATGTGACGATTTATAGAGGGGATGAGTTTTAGATGTGACGATTTATAGAGGGGATGAGTTTTAGATGTGACGATTTATGAAGGTGATAATTTTTGGAGGGGGACAATATCTGAAGTGAAAGCAATCAATATTTCGTCCCTCGATCCTCGACTTAACAATTAACTTACTTAAAGCGCTCTTTTGGTGCGCACGCCAGTAGACGTACAGGTTGGTGTATGGTGAAATGGGAAGTAAAACCCTGGGCATCTAGAGATGACGGTTGCAAAGTGACCACCAGAGTCTCGTGTGTCGTTTCAAATCAATGCTTATTAAAGAACGCAACATTTTACACTGAGAACATCTATCTTTGCACTGAAACGTCACATAAACCGAGTGTAAAATGGATTCAACAAGAGCTCCTCTCAGATGTTCGATTAGAATCTACGCCAGTCGACATAAAAAGTATATTCTCATGAATGATCGATAAAAGCAATTACCCAAAAAAGCGAACATCTCATAACAAGCCAATTATTAGCCGTATTTATTATTATACTACATATAGTTATTGGAATTAATTTGATATCCTAAAAGTGCATCATTCTAGCAAATGAGTTTAAACACATCCTAAGGAATACACGCAGGGAAATTGGTTAAGAAAATATTAAGAAATACCCACAGGGAAGTGAAGTGGGTTTAAACAAATGGTACCGAATACCCGCAGGGAAAGGGCTTTAAACACATATTAAGAATGGGTTTAAACATTACACATCTGCAGGGACATTGGTTAAACATACAAGAAGACAACCTCTCCCGTAGATTAAGCTTACGGCCAGGCAGGCTAAAGAACATAAGATACCGCAACGTTATCTCTTTGATTCCTGGGGAAATATGGTCACATCTGCATGTTGAATATTCATGAATAAAATTGCCATCTTCAAGAATCCAGGGCCCTCCCAACATTTCTGCAAGGGCAATGGCAAATACATTAAGTAATGTCTGTAAACAAGAGGCAAGGATGATACAATCATGTTTCCCCCCCCCCCTCTACGCCATGAAGTTTATATAGTAGATGGGCTCAAGATAACAGCTAGCTGAAAGTTTGCGCTGTTAGGACAGTTTCTATGGCGCTTGGTAGTGACACAACATCATGCGTCATTGCATTCATTGCCTCCATTTTTCTTAGGGATTCATTCCCTGAAATCAGTCGTGTGTTCAGTGCCCTATTTTACGATCATTGTAATGGCCTACAAATAACATGCCTTCGTTGACCCCAAATCATCAAATCACGTGCAGGCTTCCCCTCCATTCATTAAATCTTGTGCGTTTCTCCCCTTCAATCATCTAATCATATGCATGCCCCCTTCAATCATCAGTTAATCATAAGCAGGTCTCCCCTTCAATCATTTATTTCGTGTGCATTGCCTCGCATCCCCCAATCAGATTTAGAGTATGTCTCCGCTTCAATCATTTATTTCGTGTGCATTGCCCCGCATCACCCAATCAGATCAAGGGTATGTCTCCCTTTCAAACATTAAATCCTGTGAATGTCTCCTCTTCAATCATTAAATCATGTGAATGTCTCCCGTTTCACGGAAGCGTTCAGTAACCTCGGTGTACTCATTCCCCCATTCTATCCACAGACACCATTGCGAACACTGGCCAAACTGGCGTCCCTGCTGTGTACTCACGTTCAGCACACAACTTTCCCTGGCGATTTGGGAATTTCTATTGGCCCGTTGCTTTCGTTAACCATTGGGTTGTTATCTCCAACCACCCTGGCGTCTACCCCTGTCAGACATACTATTTTCTATGCAAGCCTCACTCTAATGCTTCTTCTTTCTACAATGCGCTAGTTATTATCTGTAATTTTACAATATTATAGGATTTCCAGGATTTCAGAGTCTGATAGAAATTTTCGACAGCATCTCATTTGAGACGACTCTGATGCTAATGTAGTTGATGAGGCGTAGTGAGTGCAGCATAGTGAGTGATGCATAGTAGGTATGACGCAATGGGTGAGACGTAATGGGTGAGGCGTGACTTGGCACGAGACCAGGGCCCATAATTTTAAGGGTTCTCACAATCGAAGTTACGCGCCCTGCAGAGGTGGAAAGGCTGAAGAGGGAAAATAAATAATGATGATGATATTATGGAAAACAATTATTAAAACCTGCATCAGTTTATCAATTCATGGAATAAACTTACGAAACTTCCCCTTCGAAAAGACGAATAACACTTTTGAAATGAAACAACACCACCTCCTCATCTAAAAGACGAATAACACTTTTGAAATGAAACAACACCACCTCCTCATCTAAAAGACGAAAAACACTTTTGAAATGAAACAACACCACCTCCTCATCTAAAAGACGAATAACACGTTTGAAATGAAACAACACCACCTCCTCATCTAAAAGACGAATAACACTTTTGAAATGAAACAACACCACCTCCTCATCTAAAAGACGAATAACACTTTTGAAATGAAACAACACCACCTCCTCATCTAAAAGACGAATAACACTTTTGAAATGAAACAACACCACCTCCTCATCTAAAAGACGAATAACACTTTTGAAATGAAACAACACCATCTCCTCATCTAAAAGACGAATAACACTTTTGAAATGAAACAACACCACCTCCTCATCTAAAAGACGAATAACACTTTTGAAATGAAACAACACCACCTCCTCATCTAAAAGACGAAAAACACTTTTGAAATGAAACAAAAAGACGAATAACACTTTTGAAATGAAACAACACCACCTCCTCATCTAAAAGACGAATAACACTTTTGAAATGAAACAACACCACCTCCTCATCTAAAAGACGAAAAACACTTTTGAAATGAAACACCACCACCTCCTCATCTAAAAGACGAATAACACTTTTGAAATGAAACAACACCACCTCCTCATCTAAAAGAGGAATAAAATTTTTGAAATGAAACAACACCACCTCCTCATCTAAAAGACGAATAACACTTTTGAAATGAAACTACACCACCTCCTCATCTAAAAGACGAATAACACTTTTGAAATGAAACAACACCACCTCCTCATCTAAAAGACGAATAACACTTTTGAAATGAAACAATACCACCTCCTCATCTAAAAGACGAATAACACTTTTGAAATGAAACAACACCACCTCCTCATCTAAAAACACTTTTGAAATGAAACAACACCACCTCCTCATCTAAAAGACGAATAACACTTTTGAAATGAAACAACACCACCTCCTCATCTAAAAGACGAATAACACTTTTGAAATGAAACAACACCCTACTAATTTGAACATTTTAAAACTGAATTAAAATGAAGAGTAGATAAATATTAGTAGAGTGTTCAAGTACTTAAAAACGCAGTGTTGTGGAACGTAAATAATATTGTCTTGGTATATTCCATTTTAGTTTTTCCGCTTTCGTTTCAATCATTTAACGACCTGAATATCTATACATAATTCGCCCATCAAAGCTCCACCGATTCTTGACAGTTCAAAGATCCCCTGAGACACAGCATTGATCCACATTTTAGCACTGGATCATTCCGTGGCTCAGAGCTTTAAGCAGTTACATTTGATGCTCAAACTAAACTTAATAAACATCGTCCATATAAAACAACTAGCCAAATATGCCCGGCGTGGCTCGGGCTTGCATTCGGAAAAACAACTTCTAAAAGCTTATCAGCTGACACGTTAATTTAGGGCCCTTTCATAAACTCTTCGCCAAAGTACTACTTGAAATAAAGAAATATCCATATTTTTAAATAACTCTTGTAAACATTGAATCTGGGGCCAAGACTGTTTCATTAAAAAAAAAACCAATGATTTCAAGACCAATGTAACCTTTTAAAGATGTCTTATTAGAAGAAAAAAAAGTATTCACCATTACCAAAGTTATGGTCGTGTATCTATTAAAATAACATACGATTCCCGACAGATAAACATTCAAGTTCAATTTTACAATTTATCTCATTAAAATCAAATGGCATTTGCTAAAGACGTTTCCTTTTAAATTGTTACATTTAGCCACGACCCCCCCCCCAGGACTCAATATTTACTATTTTACAGCAGTGCGTAATTTAGGAAGGATATCACACAAACTTTCTTTTAAAAATTGTCCCATTTAAATCGGTTGACCAAGTTGACTCCCCCACCCCCAACCCCCCTTTTTTGTGCACAAAAATGTGGATATTATTTTAAAGAAAGCGCTATTTTAAAAGGGATTATGAAATGTATTTTACCAAAAAGTTTGGCTTAGATCAAACAATTTACATAGACGCCCTCATTATAACCTAAGCCTTCTTGTCTAGCTCTGGTTATTTGACAGAAAATGTGTCGTAGAACCCCCCCCCCTACCCGCATTGGGAACCTGTAAGATAGGATTGCGTAACATTTGAGGACAAGCATAGAAACATAAGAAACAGAAAACGGACGTCTTTAACACGACCGTGTCACGATCATGTGTCGGTAAACAACAACAACATCGGGACAAACTTATTGTGTTAGGCTTATACTGAATGTGCAACAGGTAAATAGTTCAATAAATAAAGTGAAATGAACTGTGTACTGAATTGGTTCCGTGTGCAATAAACGCTGCCTATGAGACATTGCTATACCGGTACTCATAAAATGTAGCCACCCATTCATGAACGTAGTTTTACTAAATGCTTATTTAGGGGGGTACATCACAAATTTACGATTCTCCCCTTCCACACACACATTTACTGCTTAAAGTTGGTAATAAAAAGTGTAAGAAAAGAACCCCTCTGAACGGCAAACCGCTAGGTGCGCCAAAGCACGATCTGTGCACTCACCCCTGAGCTGGGGGATGCTGCTAGTGGAACTAGCTGGACGTCCCGCCCAAACAATGGTGGTGGCAATGCGTGAACTTCCATCTACTAAAGTTACTGGACAAAACATGCTTTATTCAAGATAAGCACTTTTTCAGAATCTCAGTTAGATTCCACCCCCCCCCCCTTTTTTTTTTTCTTTTTTTTTTTTTTTTTTTTTTTTTTTNCATTCAGCTTAATTAGGTCGAATTTTATTTTGCGCGCTATTGAGCTTACCATTACACCATACTTTTCGTTCATATGTAGAGAATTATATTGATTGATTTTTGTTTGTTTGAAAGCACATGGAATAAAGCTTTATTTAATACAAGAATATATAACCCGATGTTACCAGGTTAATAATGGGAGGCATTTTAGGATACTTTCTACATACTGCTGTTGCGAAGTCTCAGCAGAATTCTTTATTTTAAAACGAAGTATCTATGCAATAATGTTTAGGTTTTTTACTTCATTTGCCTTTGAGAGATCTGCTATATAATATAGGTCTACCTATCCCCTTTGTGTGCCCTTGAACTACATTTATTTTCATCAAAAAATTGTAAAAACACGATCTTAAATTAAAAAAAAAAAAAATAAAATAAAATGTTATTCTAAATATCTTTTAAATTAACGCTATTTTATATATTTGTATTTTCTTTAAAAATTGAACCAAAATTTTGCATTGTTTCTCTACTATATTATTGGAAAATCATAAAACAAAAATTCTTTTATCTTAAGAAGAATCTCTTAACTCATTTTCACCCGTGCAACAGCCTTGAGTTTTTTAAAGAGTATTATTAATCTCATAACAATTTACACCCAATTTTAAATGAACTTTACTTTTTGCAAAGTGGAAACCAAAAAATATGGCTCTATTTTAAAGATTAAATTTGATTAGAATTTGATATGTTTGTTTGAGGTATGGTTCTACTTATTTCAATGTACCTACAGTTTTGTCATCGACGTAAACATGTACACGCCTTATCCCCTCTCCCTGATGCGTGTTTACTGAAGAAGGTTAATTATTTATCAAATTTATTCCTTCATTCTGAGGCGTGTCTTGTGCTCCCTAGGACAAAATGAACGTATTAAACCCCCCTCTATCCACCACATTTTTTTCGCTCGCCTCTAGAAAAAAACAGAAAATCCCTATCATTCAAAGACTCCGAACGTAGTTAAATCGATTCGTTTTCTAAGCGTTGTATGGTCAGCCTAGCTCTTTCTGATATATAATATATGCGTGAACCAAACAAAGGCCCACCGAAAACCTTCTTTTAATAGACGTTGGAAAGCGCACCGTTCTGAAGAAAGGCTCATTAAAATGCGCACAGCAAAAATAACTTACCTTGAACGTCCCTCGAAGCGATTTGAAACTAATAACTTTTTTTTTTACTCTTAACCCTCTTCGTTTTAAGATTTTTTTAATTACAGCTTTTGAGATAAGGGAATTTATGACCAAGCTTTCCAGGAACCGTCTGTATAAGTCAGGAGGAATTTTATAGCGATCCGTTGTTGGGATTTCTGGTGATTCATCAAACAATTAACTAAACACACATAGTCACCCGGAGCTTAATATAGCAGACTAAACTATGGTACAATGGTAGAGTCAATCAAAGAGACGGCTAATTGTCCTTAAAATAGCTCACCGTTGCTGTAAAATCTATTTAAGTGATCGTAAATCACTCACAGTTGACCCGTTATTAGAGGCTTTTAAACTATTCACGTGATCCCAGAGCCGTGGTTATCAACCTGTTGGTCGCGACCCCTTTGGGGGGGGGGGGGTCGAACGGCCTTTTCACAGGGGTCGCCTAAGACCATCGGAAAACACATAATTTTGAAGTATCGACGAAAATAATTTAATGTTTTGGGGTCACCACATCATGAGGAACTGAAGAAAAGGGTCGCGGTATTAGGAAGGTTGAGAAACTCTGTCCTAGAGGGTCAAATCACCGACAGTGGACATCACGCTATTACGAGGTATAAAAACTGAAAATTAGAAACATTGAAGATTTGACAGGCTGTTTCGAGGAAACATGGAAGGGTGTGAGGGGGGTGGGGGGGGGGAAATAAATTTGAGGAACCCCCATCTGATTTAGATTTTAAGTAGAAGAAAGGCCTGCACTTCCGCACCTACAAACGCACAACAACACCCACGCACACACACTCATACACGCAAGCACGAACTTACGCTCACAAATTTAAATATTTCAATTCGACTTTAAATCTCAACGTTATAATGCATGTTATTGTAAAAAGGTAACTAGGCTAGAATCTGCCTATACTATATTGTTGTTTGTAAATGCATTCCTTGTTAATGTTTACCAGTTTCCACATACATCTTTAGCTAATATTAACAGACCTGTTTACCCTCAAACTCTTAAAATCGTACAATATCATGACAAAATCGTTTAATACCATATATTTATAGTAAAAAATAAACATAGAGTATATATAATGTTTACACCTCTAAATCATACGTTGTGCGCCAAAATCGTAAGAGTAAACAGGTCTGTATTAAGTTAAAATAGTATTTTGTTTCGTTCCAACTGCTGTAAATTGTTTATGTGAGAATGTCGTGATTTCTCTTCCAACAGCCCAGGACTGCCTGGCTTACATGCAGAATGGGAGTGAGTTAATCAAAGTGCGCTCCAACAGTAGACAGTACCACCGCTTCTTCTCGCTCAGTAATGACGTCACGGAGATTAGGTGGCAACCCACGTCCAAAAAGCCACACAAGGCCAGAAGTAAGTGGAAATGGTCGGTGACTGTGGCAAAGAGCGGTGGTGGAAGGTGGGGATAGTGGCAGGGGGGTGGGTGATAGTGGGAAGGGTAGGTGGTGGTCAGGGGGTGGTGGCAAGGGTTTATGATGGCAAGGGGGGCGGTGGAAAGTTGGTGTTAAATACGTGGGTTGTGGGCAGATGGAAAATGCGAGGGTTATGATGGGGGATGATGGAAGGAGCTGATAGTAGGTGGTGATGGGAAAGGGCGGTGGCAAGTGTGATGATGGCATGATATGCTGTAGGAGGTAATGAAATGGGTTGATGCCTAGTCATGTGATGTGTACCAGATGATATTCAAGCGATGAGTACCATATGAGAGTCATGTGATGTGTACCAGATGATATTCAAGTGATGAGTACCATATGAGAGTCATTTGATGTGTACCAGATTATAATTATGTGATGTGTACCAGATGAGAGTCATGTGATGTGTACCAGATGAGAGTAATGTAATGTGTACCATATGAGAGTCATGTGATGTGTACCATATGAGAGTCACGTGATGTGTACCATACGAGAGTCATGTGATGTGTATCATATGAGTCATGTGACGTGTACCAGATGAGAGTAATGTAATGTGTACCAGATGAGAGTCATGGGATGTGTACCATATGAGAGTCATGTGATGTGTACCATATGAGAGTCATGTGATGTGTATCATATGAGAGTCATGTGATGTGTACCAGATGAGAGTAATGTAATGTGTATCATATGAGAGCATTTTCCCCTCTAAAATGTGCTGGTTCGTGTGCAAAATGATACATTTGTGTGCAAAGTTTTGACATCAAATTTGTGTGTAAAATTCTACGCACCACAAACATGCACGCACACACACACACTCACGGAAATTACGTTAAAATTAGATAAGTTCAAAAACATTTACGATGAAATTAGTATAAAAGAACTATCATATCATATATATAAAAGTGAAATTGTGTTTGTTTGTTTGTGGCTTTGTTCCACAAAGGCTTTTACATGGATTGATGAATCTTGACTAAACTTAGCACATATATCCATCATTATCCGGAAGGAACTCTTAAGGGGTTATGAACTTTTTATAGCATTCCTTTTGGGGCCGGGGGCCCCTAATTCGTTTTTTCCTTATGAGTTGTATGAATAAAATTAACAACAAATACTCCATTCACGTATGGATCTTGACCAAACTTAATACACATATACCTGATTATACACACTCAAATACCAAAGTATTTGGAATTACTCATAATATCCATTTCTATGGGGCGGGTTTTATTTTTTCTTATATAAGGTATATACATATCAATAGGCTTAGGCAACACTATATTTTCTATGTGAATTGATAGATCTAGGCCTAGCTCTGTTCATTTACCTTCTTAGTCCGTATTGAAATATCGGTGGATTTAAAGTTAAGAATATCCAATCTAGAACTTTCCAGCAAGTTCGATAACTTTAAAAAGCTATATCTACGGCATTTTTAAGTAGATTTTAATGGGACAAGTTTTAAATTTTAACTCCATAATTTATCTGAATGATTTTTATGGGGTTGCCATCTCAGGCAAAACTGATTCGGTAAGATTATGGAATGGGCCCCCACTGGGCCCCCTCTTTTAGCTTAAATGTATAATGGCTATATCAGTGCATTTAGTTGTATAATTTTTCGAGTTAAAAAAACAATTAATTAGAAAGTTATTGTTTACACATTTCGAGGAGGTTATTAAATTTAATCTAGAATGTTCCAGAAATTTCTACATAGTTCTACCGGGATATATAAAGGGATATAAAAAGCTTATAGTAAAGTTAACGAGATCCAGCAGTAAATTGAACCCAACGGTAACGGGATCAAACCGAGATCGGGATCCTATCAGGAAATGGGATCCTATCAGAAAAGAGGATCCCACAGGGAAACGGGATACTAACGGAATCAGGATCCTACTCGGCTCGGAATCCTATCGGAAAACTCAAACCACCGAGATCGGTATCCTACCGGCATCAGGCTTTGACAGCTATAGAGATCCCATCGGTATCTTTATCCCACAGGTATCGAGATACCATCGGGATCGGAATATCGACGGGATTGGGATCCAGAGGGATCGGAATCCCACCGGGAAAGGGTATACTAGCGGGAGCGGGATACCGACGGGATTGGGAGCCCACCGGGATCGGAATAATTATAAGGCTGTAGACTGTGTAAGTTCCTTCGTTCCGAATGCTATCCCGGCAAATCAGATTGTCAACTAACGCTTACATCTCAAAGATTCGCAATTGCATCAACTCACTTTCATGGAAACGAGAGTCCAGCTGGAAACATAAACATTCAAACGAATTTTAGGATGGAACTCACGTTTAGATCCTGGTCGTTTGCAAGACATTCAGCAAAGCCAACATCCCAAGCACCCCGGGTGGATGGGACTCGTCAGCCTTGGACGGCAACCCATCTAAGAGAAGGCACACTCTGAATTAAAACCAGGAGCCAGAATGATCAACAAATTGATCGTGGGCAGCTCAAATATAAGAAGAAGAATCCCTTCGGTCCAGTGCACATTTTCACCAAGGTACTGGTCAAGAACCTTAACGATCCTTGCATTTAAAACGGGTGTGCCTAGATGGTGGTAGTAAGATGTTTTCTTTGTAGCAGCTCGTATAATTCTGAAAGTTCACTAACAACTTCATCAAAGACAATCAGTGCAGTTCGAAACTGCGGGTCCCTTAGTTTCTTCAAACAGTACTCATTGACTGGAAGATTATACAGGTGCACCTGCTCCTCGCAGTATGCTGTCAACACTTGTATGTTATTCAGCAATGCTCGTGGAGCAAAGTGCCGCGAACGTATTTTTTTTCTGACTTCATTCAATGGTCTAACGGCTACGGAATCACACATTCTAACACCTTAGCTAGGCCGATGAACTGCTCTCCGCACAGTGGACCTTCTGAACAATGTGTGCACTGTCCTAAGGAATGTTTCGATGTCTGCTATTAAAGGCATTTGTTTGTTTGCAAGCACCATCAATGCCCAAACCTTCACGATGAGCAACGATATGTTTACCCAGTAGATGTGGAATACGTCGGTGAAAAACTGCTGCAACTCCACTGTTCTTGCCTAGCATAACCGACGCGCCTTCAGCAAAAAAAAACCCACAAAAAAAAACACAATTTTTCTTCATGTTCAATGAATTCTCTAGATAAAACTCAACGGAAAGCAAGCGACGTCTCCATAGATGTAATGATAGCCAGCGACGTCTCATTGGATGTAAAGATAGCGAACGACGTTTCTATAAAGGATAAAGGTTTTAACGGCAAGTGACGCCTTTATAGAGCTAATAGTGAGAGCAGTTTTTCTACAGAGGTAATGATAGCAAGATGCGTCTATATAGTTGTTATGATAGCAAGCGACTTCTCCACAGATGTAATGATAACTAGCGACGTCTCAGTAGATGTAACGATAGCGAATGACGTTTCTATAAAATGACGTCTTTATAGAGCTAATAGAGAAGGTAATGATAGCAAGAGTCGTCTGTATAGTTGTGGTAGCAAGCGACTTCTCCATATATGTATCGATACCCAGTGACGTCTCACTAGAGGTAAAGATAACAATTTAGCGACGTCTCTATATATGTCATGTTATCAAGAAACGTCTTTATATATAGATGTAATTATAACCAGATAGTGACGTCTCTATATAGAGAATGATTTAAGTCTAGCAATCGACCTATCCATAAAGATAATATTAGAAAGCGACACGACTATAGTGCTAATGCCTTCTTTGTGGCAAGTCACGTGCAAAGACCTATCGAAAATCCATTTCAAGTGGACAGACCTTGGATTGACCCTACCGGCGCCGGTCTCAGACATCCATAACAGTGAGAAGGGCTTTGAATTCAGGGCTATTATACGTCTGTAGAAGTTTGATTTTTGGACTGTGAAAGGTTCGGAGTGGCGGGCACAGTGATCAGCATGCATTAAGCGAGACCAAGTGGATTGGGCTGTACAACTTTTTGGGCTGAAAGTACTTTAATCAGATACATACAGCGGAAGTAAGCCATTGACGAATGGTCGGCGGAAGCAATCTTGGAAGTGCATCAGGCAGAGATGGATTGTAACTTGTGATTAGTGTGGGGAAAGCTCTAGGCTTACGTTTGGGGTAGAGTGGGTGTATGATAATTGCGTGAAATCAAATACATATAAATTATGACATGAGTTTGAGATAAAGGAACAGGGAGAGAGAGAGAGAGAGAGAGAGAGAGTTAGGGAGGAAGAGGGGGAGGGAGAGGGAGGGATGGATTCAAGTGGTGTGTGAGAGAAATAAGGGGGCGGGAGTGAATAGCTAATTTGTTAGATTAATAGACCAAAATTGTGTTGAAATAAGAGTAACAGACAAAAAGTCAATAACTAACGTCCTCCTGTCTCCATTGCTACCTTACTTACACATTAT
>CAXITT010001223.1:3845-34464 GCA_964033795.1 Lymnaea stagnalis | reverse complement strand
CTAGCGCAAAATTGACATAGTGTAATGGCAATCCTTCTATTGTCAGCCGTGCGTGACTTTGGGCGTGATGGCTGGGATGGGAATATAGGCTTATTGAGTGGAGGAATCCAATAACTCAATCTCGGGTGCAGTGGTGTCACTATCCATTCCTTCTCCCCGCCGCCCCCCGCCCCTAGCACATAAAGCTGTCAGCACTGGAGCACGCTGTTAAGGAAATGAGTTCCTCGCTGGCCGTACATTTTAATGTCATCCAATATCTATGCTCGTGTGACAGTACCTGATTTAGCTTTCGTCGTAATAAAAAATAATTAAGATCTATCACTGACATGACAATTATATAATAGTGCCATGAAACAAATGACGGCGTGCGAGAAGCTCACCAGCTTGGTAGCAATATGGCATCCCTTTATCAAACAATTTCATGAGGTATGGGGCCTGGTCAAAATTAAGAATCTTTCATGCTTAATGTTAATTTTTAAAAATAAAAATGACTGTCTCAAGAAGAACACTGTGTTTGAGAGACTTGTAAGCATGTGGTGCGACCGAGGAAGTTTTTTAATACAGGTGATTCTCTTTTCGAAGACAGCCCGCACAAAGAGATCTACGGACCAAGGAGATCAGGCTCATTATAGCTGTATACGAACGAGGAACTCGACTCACGTCATCCATAGCTTTACAGACCAAATGAGCACAGACCATCTATATGTCTAAAGACCAATGAGCACAGGCCATCCATATCTCTATAGATCAGTGAGTACAGGCCATCCATGTCTCTACAGACCAATGAGCACATGCCATCCATATCTCTACAGACCTATGAGCACAGGCCATCCATAACTCTACAGACCAATGAGCACATGCCATCCATATCTCTACAGACCTATGAGCACAGGCCATCCATAACTCTACAGACCAATGAGCACAAGCCATCCATAACTCTACAGACCAATGAGCACATGCCATCCATAACTCTACAGACCAATGAGCACAGGCCATCCATAACTCTACAGACCAATGAGCACATGCCATCCATAACTCTACAGACCAATGAGCACATGAAATCCATAACTCTACAGATCAATGAGCACATGCCATCCATAACTCTACAGACCAATGAGCACACGCCATCCATACCTCTACAGACCAATGAGCACAGGCCATCCATAACTCTACAGACCAATGAGCACATGCCATCCATATCTCTACAGACCAATGAGCACAGGCCATCCATAACTCTACAGACCAATGAGCACATGCCATCCATAACTATACAGACCAATGAGCACATGAAATCCATAACTCTACAGATCATTGAGCACATGTCATCCATTACTCTACAGACCAATGAGCACATGCCATCTATAGCTCTACAGACCAATGAGCACAGGCCATCCATAACTCTACAGACCAATGAGCACATGACATCCATAACTCTACAGACCAATTAGCACATGTCATCCATAACTCTACAGACCAATTAGCACATGCCATCTATAACTCTACAGACCAATGAGCACAGGCCATCCATAACTCTAAAGACCAATGAGCACTTGCCATCCATAACTCTACAGAACAATGAGCACATGACATCCATAACTCTACAGACCTATGAGGTAGCTGTCTCAAACGAAATAGATGGTGGTCTGGAGTTCAATCCCCACCAAAGCCATCCCAAGCAACCCGGGTGGATGGGACTCGTTAGCCTTGGACGGCAACCTGTCTAAGAGAAGGCAAACTCTGAATTTAAAACCAGGAGCCAGAATGATCAACAAATTGATCGTGGGCACCTCAAATATAAGAAGAAGAAGAGCACAGGCAATCTATAGCTCTACAGACCAATGAGCACAGGCCTTCCATAACTCTACAGACCAATGAGCACATGACATCCATAACTCTACAGATCATTGAGCATAGGCCATCCATATCTCTACAGACCTATGAGCACAGGCCATCTATAGCTCTACAGACCAATTATTACAGGCCATCCTTATCTCTACAGACATATGAGCACATATCATCCATAATCTAATGACCAATGAGTACATGTCATCCATAGCTCTACAGACCGAGGAACTCAGCTCCTATATTGAGCAAGGATCTCAGGACATAACCTTTGTTACTTATTGTTAAGAGATACTTGTAAGGCTGGGTTAACTCAAATACACTTTTGTATAACCTACTTCTAAATTTAGTAACATATCTGATCTCTATTCTATCCCGTTGCTGTAACTTCACCACCACCAAGACATCTCGCATTGATCGGTATCTTACTGTTACCTTGACATTCCTCTCCTCTAGTGTGTAGCGTATTGATACATATACCTATGTTAGCAGATCGATTTCTACTGTGGTGGAATGTACACATGATTGAGCTATGTTTAGGGATTGGCAACACTTTTTCTTGAAAAAACCCTAAACTTTGATTATCGTAAACATATACATTTTTGACAAAACATTAATAGGGTTTTTAGCAGCCATGAATTATTATGCTGTGTTATGGTGGGTCCTGATAGCGGTTCAGAGTTCAGAGTAGCCATGCTTTTTGATGTTATGATAGGTCCTTATTGTGCTATTCTGTCCACTTTCTCATGTCAACCCGTTGTGCTCAGCTTACATTGCAAAATTTAAAACTTAAAAAAAAGATAATAAAATAAATAAGAAAGTCCGATCTGAGAAGTTCAAGGTTGGTGAACTTTGCTTTACAACTTGTTTATTTCGTTTTAAAATGTCACCGACACAAAATCTGTCCCTAAACATCGGATTAATGTTTCACTCTGAACGCTAAAAGTAATTCCTATCCCTTGGCAGACAAACTAATTCTACGAAAGCTGGCTCCATGGGGCAGTTGCCTTAACGACGCTTTAAACTATTTGAACCGAACATTTTCTTCCAAAGCACATTATCCATGAATTTTTTTTGTGTGTGTTTTTTTTTTTTTTTTTTTTTTTTTTTTTTTTTTTTTTTGTTTTTTTTTTTTTTTTTTTTTTTTTTTTTTGTGTATGTCTTCAGATCAATTTGAAAAAAAATATGGACAAGTTTTGTATTCAATAGGCAGGTCTTCTCAATTTAACCAACAGGAAACTGGGGAAAATGCTTTTAATGGATGTGGTTCATGCCTCGCGGACCCCCACTAAGTGAAGGTGCACAAGGGGAAACCAGCCGCACTGTCATAGAAATTAAAGTCTAAGATACTCAAATGTTATAAGATACTCAAATGTTGTAAGATAATCAAATGTTATAAGACATTCAAATGTTATGAGATATTCAAATGTTATTAGATATTCAAATGCTGTGTTTTAAATTCAGTGTTTCAAGCCAACCTGTCGCTATTTAAGTGAATGCCAGCGCTACATATACCATTATGTAAATATTTATACCATATCGTCGAGTGTCTGACATAAAACAACGCTAGGGACCTCCATATCATCATTATTATTAGTGGTTTTATATATCGTGGTACCCCAGCATAGGGCTGGACTCACCACGCTGTACATACAATTTAACAAGCGTAATCATGAACTTAAAAATTAACATACATTAAATCAAACAAAACAAATGCATATTCACTCCACCCATTCCAGAATATTTACATGTCAAGCCATGTGTGCAGGCAATAATTGTATCTACATAATATGCCCGAGAACATAAACATTTATGAGTTCAATCTATTTCAAATGATTGTGCTTTGTTTATTGCTATTTGAAGACGACATTCTATTTTGAACAGATTATGTGGTTTTAATTTTCATTAGAGACAAAAGTCTACTTGAACAGATATTGATTATATGCGATTAAGAGGTGACACTCAATTTGAACAGATGGGGTTGGGTTACTTGTCATTTAGAGGTAACATTCTATTTGAACGGATGGTGTTGGGCTATATGTCATTTAGAGATGACACTCAATTTGAACAGATGGTGTTTGGCTACATGTCATTAAGAGATGACAATCTATTTGAACAGATGGTGTTGGGCTATATGTCATTAAGAGATGACAATCTTTTTGAACAGATGGGATTTGGCTACATGTCATTTAGATATAAAATGTACTATTTGAACAGATGGTGTTTGGCTATATGTCATTTAGAGATGACACTCAATTTGAACAGATGGTGTTTGGCTATATGTTATTTAGAGATTGCACTCAATTTGAACAGGTGGGGTTTGGCTATATGTCATTTAGAGATGACACTCAATTTGAACAGATGGTGTTTGGCTTTATGTTATATAGAGATTGCACTCAATTTGAACAGGTGGGGTTTGGCTATATGTTATTTAGAGATGACATTCAATTTGAACAGATGGTGTTTGGCTATGTCATTTAGAGATTGCACTCAATTTGAACAGGTGGGGTTTGGCTATATGTTATTTAGAGATGATACTCAATTTGAACAGATGGGGTTTGGCCATATGTCATTTAGAGATAAAGTCGTTGTGGCAATGAACAATGCACTGCAATTCCTAATCGCAAACGTTTGGAGAGGGAGTGAAGAACGTGTAAACAAAGGAGATGAAGCAGTCCTCAACAACCCTCGTGTAAGTTTAAACTTATTATTTGTTTGTCTTTCCCGGGAGTCTCTCTTTTTCTTTTTTTTTCAAAAATTCTTTATATCAACCTCGCTTTTGTTTTTGGGTTGGAAAATCTTCGGACGGCTCATTGGCCCACTTCCCGGCAACCTATCGAGCTGAAATTTGGCACAGATTCGTGGCCGAAGACAACTCATTCTAGCAAATTTCAGCCCCATCTCCTCAAACCCCACCCCTCTTCCTTTTTTTCCCACCCCCCCCCCCCCCCCCCCCCCCTAAGAAGAAAATGAAAGAAAATTGCCGATAACTGCACTAAATGAAATTCTTTATGTTTTAAATATCGCAAGTGCGTTTGGTGCGTAACATTTTATTTTTATTTTTTGTTGTTGAAATAGTTGGTGAAATAAATCTGCCGTGTAAAAGCCGGTCATTAGAATAGTAATGAAGTTCAGGGCCGTGAGAAAGATGTCTGGTTGCGAGCCGCGGGGGGCGGGACTAATTGGGATTCTTATAAAGTGCGTTACTTGCATGCATGTTTTGTCAAAGTTTCAGCGTCACCCCCATTGCTCTATATTACATTTATAAAGGATTTATATGAAAAACTTTGTTTTTAAGGGCTGTTGATTTTTTATTTTAAAAAATGGAAACTCATCGATACAGAGAATTTTCTATATTTAATCTTTCTCGATTTTAAAGCGTCATTTTCCTTCCTTCAGTAGTGGATGTTACAGTTAATACTCTAACAAAATGAGATCAATGTGTACACTCAGCCAACAAGCTACAAAGAAACGGTGAAGTTGCTTGTGTAATTAGATAAAGGCACGGATCAATTGTTGGCTAATGTAAAGGAAATCTCCTTGAATTTATTTACAAGCGCGCGTGAGCTGCGCCCCAAAAAGGAAATTCCCGATATGGTTCCACGACGTCATGTCTGAGATGGTTCGGCTAAGACCTCGGGATAAGCCCCACGGTGACCACACACGGTGCGAGACATGCAAATTTTAATTTGTTGGAGGAGGCGACAGCTGTTCTCACAAGGGGACAATACTGGCCTCTTCCCGAAATAGCTTTATAAGACCAAAGTTTCAGCTGTAAATTTTTTTTCCCCCTTAAATCAACGTCCTACTTTAATGGCGTATAAGCATATTAGAGACAAATGTTGTCTTTAACCGAGACAAGATTGTTAAATTGAGACCAGAGTGTTAAATTATTTAGACCATAGATTGAGGCAAAGCAGTTAAGTTAGTGAGCTGGGGTTAATTTAATGAGATGGCTTTTATTTGTATTCTTATTATTCAATTGAGATTGGTTTGTCAGTTTACTTAGATAGGATTGTATACTACAGTAATGTATGTGGTATGTGCTTTGTTGTGTGTATTATGGGTTATGTGCTGTTATGTATGCGGTATGTGCAGTTATGCATGTGTTGTGTATGTGATATGTGATGCGGTGTACGTGGTATGTGCTGCGGTTTATGTGATATGTTATGCGGTGTATGTGGTATGTGCTGTGGTTTATGTGATATTTGATGCGGTGTATGTGGTATGTGCTGCGGTGTATGTGGTATGTGCTGTGGTTTATGTGATATGTGATGCGGTGTACGTGGTATGTGCTGCGGTTTATGTGATATGTTATGCGGTGTATGTGATATGTGATGCGGTTTATGTGATATTTGATGCAATGTATGTGGTATGTCCTGTTTTTATGTGCTATATGCTGTTATGTATGTGTTGTATGTGATGTCGGGTTTGTGGTATGTGCTGCGGTGTATGTGGTATGTGTTGCATGTGCTGTGTGCTGTACGATGTATGTCCCTGCCTTGACGTTACCGTACCTCGTGTCTTCAGTGTTGCACTAATGTAAATATCCTCCCTGGTATTGACCTGGTCGTAAGTGTACGACTAATTATTCGGCGTGACCAGTCTTTCAAGTGCTTGATCTACAAGTGACTTACCGGCTGATATGTCAACAGCATTAGCATGGACGGAGCCACTCTTCTAATCTATAGAAACTATTTCCAATGATTGTGTGCCAGTAATATTCAGTTGACTATACTGCCCCACCCTGTAATCTAGTTGTATTCAACTTGTTTCCAGTTTCAGTGTTCCTCTCTTATATAGGATCCCTTTTTTCTACATTCGGTGCAATAACATGTCACCATTATACTTATCAGACAGCTTGATGAAAACATTTAGTGTCTTGACTTTTAAGAAATATAGCCTACTAAAGAAAAGACGTTGTTGGTGTCCGACCTATGAAAATATATATATATTTTTTTTTTAAATTTAAAAGCAGCTCTTTGATTTTTCTCATGTAACTTTTGGATGCTACTAGTTGCTAGATCAAAACTGAATGCCTCTTTGATCTTTCTCATGTAACTCTTGGATACTACTAGATCAAAACTTAATGGCTCTTTGATCTTTCTCATGAAACTCTTGGATACTACTAGATCAAAACTTAATGGCTCTTTGATCTTTCTCATGAAACTCTTGGATACTACTAGTTACTAGATCAAAACTTTATGGCTCTTTGATCTTTTTCATGTAACTCTTAGATACTACTAGTTACTAGATCAAAACTTAATATTTGGCTTCGTGCCATGAAAAGGTTCCCCATCCCCACCATTAATTTATTGATTAATTATCTAATGAAACTTTAAATTGCATTTTAAAGAGCTATAGGTTCGCGACTTCTAAAAAATACATTTCAATTTAGTTCAAATTAAAAAAAAACAATAGCTCTCGTTTGATAATAATATATTGGGGTTCCATAACACAGTTTTGCCACCGTTGCTCACGCTATCAGAAATTATAACAAGTCAAGAAGGCTCTAAGCCGAAACGTTGACATCTTATTGCCCTGTCTTTTGAGTCAAGCTTTAAGCATACCTTCTTCTTGTACTATTTCATTTATGAAAAACTAATTGCTTGTTTACCGATCGTAACGAAATTCGACCCCAACATAATCTATTTTCTGTGCCTTTTGTATTACTACATAATAATGCTCCGGTTTTTTTATAGAGAGACATGAGGATTAGGAGAATGAAACATTGACGACAGTCGTCTTGTCACTCGGCTCCTGGCTAGTCATTACGTCACCCAGCTTCCGGAATCCAACTAAGTCATCGGTAGGGCTACGTGCCGATTGGCCTCAAGATTTCCTAGCTTTTTTGTATTTTTTTTTACATCTGAAATTCGGAACGAGGCAACTGAAGACTCCACGGCGAGATGTTTGTCCTGATCTCTTCAGCAAATGTCGGGATGGTGGTAGGGATCAAAATAAAAATGTTACCAAGTTATATCAACGTTTCGGTCTGTGAAAGTTAAATTCATTCATAAATATTTAAAAAAAAAAAAAGTTTCCAATGATATAGCGTGGAGACACCTGACCCCCTCCGTTGACATATAATACGGGAGCTCATTGGCCAATACTGCCCCCGCCCCACCCCCAACCCTCAATTTTCAGTGTGAAATTGGGACACGAAAAATGTAAAATGGTTTATTTAAATTACCGTATTCTCATTGATTCTCATTTTCTTCTGAGCGTTTAAATTCGACTGAGCTAAAGAACAGATTTGAAATTTGGCACAAACCTCAGTCTAAAGAGTCTTTTCATCCGTTATAAATTGTGGATCCTTAATGTGCCTATTATGTCAATATACATGGTTTAATTTTTGAATCAGAGCATAAAAACACATAAATTTAAGTACTAAAACAAGTTTCAAGATATTGGGTTGCTCAGTATTGCAACAAATTTCAAGTCGAGTATTTCAAAATAGGAGTTTGAGTTGAGAGCATTGCATGAACAACGTAACATTATAGTAGTAGATTTGAAGGGTAAGCCAGGATTCACCGTCTGTTCAAATATGAAAAAAACCTCTTTCTATACCCAGCTTAAAAGTCCTCTTCAATGTTTGACTTCAAGTCGGGGGGGGGGGGGGGGGGGGGGGGGGGGGGGTAGGGATGCGGTGGGTGGATTCCGTGATTATATCTTACCTGGTCCTTGCAGTGTTCAGAATGAAAGCTGTTGCGGTTGACTCTGAGATTAAATGGTATTAAGAATGAAAGCTTTACGTGTGTCCAAGGTTTAATTCACTTACATGATTCTGTCGCCTGTGTACCTATAGATTATTAGAATGTGCTTGCTGTTTGTTTTGGCTCGACGTGCTCCGAACATGTTCCCCAAAGACCTGCATCAAAGATGTACCCCAAAGACCTGTTCCAAATGTGAGCCCTAAGAATCCTGCGCCCCCCCCCCCCCCCCAAAAAAAAATGTGTTCCCAAAAATAGAACACGTGCACGTGTGATTAGTGACTTGACAAAGCCACTGTCCTTACCATCATTCACACTGCCCTGGCACTTCCCTTCTTATTTCTTATCATTCCTCACCAAAAACACTTAGTTCTCATCTGGCGAAGTGGTAGGGTACGACTTTGGCTAAACTTACAGTTAAATGGTCTCTCTCGGCGGTTACATAATAATTTCTTTGTTTATATTTTTTTAAAAACCTGTTTCAATATCATCAGAGCCGTCGCGTGGGCCCTGCAAACTCTGCGACTGCAGGGGATAAAAGAAAGCAATTGATGGACTGCATTCAAGTTGTCAATGAAATATAAGAAACATGTATGTTATACTTGAATTAATCGTTGTTTTTTTTACTGTGCTCTGTTACTTGTCTTACTTCTATTTGTCTTGTTTGATGAAGAAGGCTCTAAGCCGAAACTTCACATTTTATTGTACTGTCTATTAATTCAAGTTTAACATACCTTGTTCTTCATATCCGGAAATTTGTTTGAAAGAAATTTCGTCGGCGGAAAATTAATCGACGGAAATTTGATCTAACGGAAATTTGATCGAACGGAAGTTTGGTCGAATCTTTTTTAAAGTTCACACGTTAACATTTTGCGTCAAATTTCTTTTTGAGAGCATTATTTTGTTTTACTATATAGTATTATGCGTTCAAAAAGAAATTTGACGAAAACTTGATCGAGTGAACTGGAAAAAAAGAAAGAAAATCGACCAAACTTCCGTTCGATCAAATTTCCGTCGACGAAATTTCCTTCAAACAAATGTCCGGTAACCCTTGTTATTAAATTTCATCGGTTGCAGGGGGCCTCGGATAATTAAGGGGCCTATATTTTTTAGATGGAATTTTTAAAATCTTTGTGTTTGCAGGGAACTCAAAACCGAAAGGTCGCGCTACGGCTCTGTTCGATATCCTAATGGAAGTGAGAGACGCGCTTTGTGACTGGCCCTAAGAGGTCAATGAAAGACGACCTCATGTAGCATGTTGGTTTCAGTCTATATTAACATTTTTTTTCTACATTTTCTATTGGGTGCACCCGAAAGAATCAATTTTTCTTTCTGGCGCCACTTCTGCCATTTCTTGTTCATCAAATAAAACTGTTAAGTAAAATACGAGTACAAATTTAGAACTCGCTGCATGTTCAACTTTTTCTATTGGGTGCACCCGAAAGAATCAATTTTTCTTTCTGGCGCCACTTCTGCCATTTCTTGTTCATCAAATAAAACTGTTAAGTAAAATACGAGTACAAATTTAGAACTCGCTGCATGTTCAACAGCGGAAAGGGCTTCAAAGGCTTTTCACGCTAGAAGTCTAGGTCCACACGCCTGAAATATCCAGAGAGGAATTCATTAGAAAAGCCTACGCCATTCTCTTTTGAGGTGGACGGACAGATGATGACAAGTATCAGATTTCCAATAGTTTGCGTCAGTCAGCTTATCAAAAACATTGATTAGTTGTGTGAAACAAGCTTCAAATTTATTATGTTTCTTCAAAAATCGTTCAAAGTTGATCTAGATTCCTGAAGAAGATAATCACGTTTGTGTGTCAAAGTTAAGAGAAGATTTAGCGGTCCTATTGTACCGTAGCACCCCGATTGTAAAGATCCACTGGTCAAAGGTGACATGAAACAAACAAAATACATAAATCAAAGGTGACCTAAATCAAAACCACTTGTTACGCACTGCCTTCTATAGTGAGAAATTAATCTCTTATTTCAAGTTATTGGCTCGTTCTGAACAGTGCCTAACAAAGGACGATACCATAGAGAAATACAATAGCAAAAATATGACACTCAAAACGGTATCAATTACAATTAATAAGATATAATTCAGTAATAATACAATTACAAAACAAAAGAAATATAATTACAAATCGTCAACTTACAGAGTAGGGGAAAATCTTGTATCGGTACACTATTAGTACAATGTGCCAATTAATAACGATGAATGCGAATAAACTCATATAAGTACACAAAGAATAATAAACGTCTCGTGAAGTTAAAAATATCTCTCAATCAGTCTGAATCTCCGTGAATCTCTGAAACCCCTTATTTATATAGTGGGTCTACCGACGCATCCAGAAACGCCTTTACTTTTCTAAAACAATCGAGAAAATTCCACAAAATACTATTGAGAATAGATTATTTTTAGTTGCTGTCGGCAGTAAGTACGGTAAGATGAAAGGAACTAGGCCACGCCCATCTATGAACGTAGCAAGTGCTAGGAATCTAATCTGGGGTCAAACAAAGTTCACGGCACTGGGAAAGTGTCCTACATAACAATATCAATGGTGACCAAAAGCAAATGTTTCCCAAGAACCAAGGGGCTCTATCAGTATCAGTGGGCTCTATCTGTACACATACCCGGTATATTGACAATTTGGAGTTGTTATAAACGTCAGCTCTCCTTTAATGAATAACGATTGAATCTTCGACAAATTCCGCCGTATCTAATAACTAAACAATCATTTGAGGCTTTCAACAAAGTGGTGGGGAGTTGTTTGCCCGTTGACTTTTCATCTGTTGACAGCTTCTCAACTGATAACTATTTTGGAATTTGAATTTGACCACCACGCACTATAGACATTACGAACGGTAGAGAGTACACACTGATGCATGAAAGAGATTTAACATGCCAATGCCTAGTTGTATAAATTAACCCTAAAAATTTCTACTTTTTACGTTGTTCACACCAAGGGTCCGGGGACCTCGAGAAATGTATCATTGTATTGTGTTCGCACCGAAATTACTGTTTATTTATAATAACACCAAAAGATACAGTTGAACGCGTAGTTTGTACTAACACCCCACGCTGGTATGATGTAAGATTTAATTTTTAGTAACACCCGAAACTTGCATTATGAAAGAATCGGGTTGCACCAAAATCCAACGTTGTACGTTAAGAATGGTTTGTCGTTGTAACCGTTGTGCATCCCACTTCTGACCTCATTGTGACAGTTGTGTTTCCCATTATGGCGCCTTTGTAACCATGGGGTGTTAATGTTATCGTCCGTGTGGATGTCTGTGTAATGGCCCGACAGCCGTACACGCCTCTGATGCAATAAATCTTTCCAAATCACATTTTACCTAAAATTGTTAGTCGCATGTAATTCGAATTACACCAGGACAATAATGATGCACAACCTTCTTCTTCTTCCATATATTAAGGGCCCACGATCAATTTATTGATGATTTTGGCTCCTATGCATGTAGAGGGGATTTGCAATGTTTCTGTGCCTGGTGTTGAGGGCATTTCAATGATTTCCAGTGCCACTTTGTGAGGGAATATTGCACTGGGGGTTTGAAGGCTTGAGGCAATAGACACAAATGAGTCTAGTGTTGTCGCCTCAACTGTTCCCTTTGAAAGCTTGTTCAAGCCCCGGATTGTCTTGGGCTCACTGTCATTTATTCTCACTCTCTCAGTATGGCAGCTTTCACACTTTTGTTCTACCGCCCTCAAAGTAGTCCCTTAATGTTACAAAATGTGATGTATCGCTCCATCCACGTGCCACCGGTGATTTCATCATAACATCAAATGAGCATACGAGAAATCGTGGTGTTACCATAGCACTATCAGTACCTTAGATGTGTTTTTATGATTTTGTTAAGGCTGTTCAGGGGATCTTTTTACTAACTAATTAAGATATCATGAATTTCATTAACAAGCCAAGCACTAATTACGATATCATGAATTTCATTAACAAGCCAAGCACTAATTACGATATCATGAATTTCATTAACAAGCCAAGCACTAATTATGATATCATGAATTTCATTAACTAGCCAAGCACTAATTACAATATCATGATTTTCATTTACCAGCCAAGTACTAATTTCGATATCAGGAATTTCATTTACTAGCCAACCACTAATTACGATATCATGAATTTCATTAACAAGCCAAGCACTAATTATGATATCGTGAATTTCATTAACTAGCCAAGCACTAATTACGATATCATGAATTTCATTAACAAGCCAAGCACTAATTATGATATCGTGAATTTCATTAACTAGCCAAGCACTAATTACGATATCATGAATTTCATTAACAAGCCTAGCACTAATTACGATATAATGAATTTCATTAACTAGCCAAGCATTAGTTACGATATCATGAATTTCATTAACTAGCCAAGCACTAGTTACGATATCATGAATTTCATTAACTAGCCAAGCACTAGTTACGATATCATGAATTTCATTTACCAGCCAAGCACTAATTACGATATCATGAATTTCATTAACTAGCCAAGCACTAATTACGATATAATGAATTTCATTAACTAGCCAAGCACTAATTACAAAATCATGAATTTCATTAACTAGCCAAGCACTAGTTACGATATCATGAATTTCATTTACAAGCCAAGCACTAATTACGATATCATGAATTTCATTTACCAGCCAAGCACTAATTACGATAGAATGAATTTCATTAACTAGCCAAGCACTAGTTACGATATCATGAATTTCATTAACTAGCCAAGCACTAATTACGATATCATGAATTTCATTAACTAGCCAAGCACTAGTTACGATATCATGAATTTCATTTACCAGCCAAGCACTAGTTACGATATCATGAATTTCATTTACTAGCCAAGCACTAATTACGATATCATGAATTTCATTAACTAGCCAAGCACTAGTTACGATATCATGAATTTCATTTACCAGCCAAGCACTAATTGATATATAATTAATGTCATTAACTAGCCCAGCACAAAGTAAGATTTCATTAATGTCAATTACTAGCCCAGTACTAATTAATTTATCATTGTCATTAAATAGCCTAGAACTAATTAATATTTCATTAATGTCATTAACTAGCCCAGAACTAATTACGATATTATGAATTTCATTAACAAGCCAAGCACTAATTAAGATATCATTAATGTCATTAACTAGACCAGCACTAACTAAGATATCATTAATGTCATCAACAAGCCCAGCACTAATTGAGATATAATTCATGTCATCAACAAGCCCAGCGCTAATTGAGATGTCTGTAATGTCATTAACTAACCCTGAACTGATTTGTGATTTTCTGTTCCAACAGTCGCGGTGTCGTCCATCAAGGAAGTCCGCCAAGGTAAAACCACAGAAGCCCTCAGGAGCAAGGAGATCGTGGGCATCTATCCAGACGAATGCGCCTTTTCCATCATATTTGGGGAGGAGTTTGAATCCATGGATTTGATAGCGAACACACCTGACGAGGCAAACATTTGGATTAGTGGATTAACTTGTCTGCTCAATGCCAACACTCGTTCTAGTGATTGTAAGTAGTTCCATGTGCTCTAGCTGTCTGTGTGGATATGTACGATCTAGCTGTCTGAGTGGATATGTACGATCTAGCTGTCTGTGTGGATATGTACGATCTAGCTGTCTGGGTGGATATGTACGATCTAGCTGTCTGTGTGGATATGTACGATCTAGCTGTCTGTGTGGATATGTACGATCTAGCTGTCTGTGTGGACATGTACGATCTAGCTCTCTGTGTGGATATGTACGATCTAGCTGTCTGTGTGGATATGTACGATCTAGCTGTCTGTGTGGATATGTACGATCTAGCTGTCTGTGTGGATATGTACGATCTAGCTGTCTGTGTGGATATGTACGATCTAGCTGTCTGTGTGGATATGTACGATCTAGCTGTCTGTGTGGATATGTACGATCTAGCTGTCTGTGTGGATATGTACGATCTAGCTGTCTGTATGGATATGTACGATCTAGCTGTCTGTGTGGATATGTACGATCTAGCTCTCTGGGTGTAAATGTAGAAATGTACTATCTAGTTCTCTGTGCGAGAGTGTGTTCTCTAGCTCTCTGTTTGTACATGTACTCTCTAGCACTCTGTGTGGACATGTACTCTCTAGCCCTCTGTTTGTACATGCACTCTCTAGCTCTCTATATTTACATGCACACTCTAGCTCTCTGTGTGGACATGACTCTCTAGCTCTGTATGTGTACATGTACTCTCTAGCTCTCTGTTTGTACTTATACACTGTAGCTCTCTATGTGTACATGAACTGTCTAGCTGTGTGTGTACATGCAGCTATGTAGTTACACTAAGCATATGTTGCTTAATCCTTTTTCTTACAGAATACCAGTATATCTTACACAATACTAACACGTCTTTCAAAATTCTACAATTTTTACACAATACTACCATATCTTACACAATACTACTATATCTTACACAATACCACCATAGCTTACACATAACTACCATATCTTACACATAACAACTTAACTTACACAAAAAACAGATCTTACATATAACAACACATCTTTCTGTACCACCTTCCTTATAAAATCCAAGCACAGATTCCCTCAGCAATCGAGTGAGTCTAGATCAGTGGTTGTAACACATGTTTCGTCCACCGACCCCTTCAGGCCATCAACATATCCCTACCGCCCCTATCTTAGTTAGCCCGTTAAAAGAATAGTAAAGAATAGTATTTTTGACACAGACCTTTGAGAAAAATTTCAACATCATAAAATGAACAAGTGTAACGTGTTTTTGAACAATGTACAAATAAAGTTGATTATTTTAATCCCACGATGCCTCGCCCACAACTTTTTAAGTGGGATGATCATAAATCAAGAAATGTATATATGACATTTAATATAAGCAACTAACTTTATATATTTCACAAATGTACCCAATGCGTTGGAAGGGCTTGGTGAAGTGACACCAGCTTTTCAATATATGGTTTCAAGTCCCTTACAATGCCTTTTAAATCGCCTGCGTCAGTGATCTGGAGCCAGCCTATCTCTTAGCTTGGAACGGAGTTGAACAACCAAATTAAAAACCACTTTCCACTAAATACGACGACGTGGGAAAGGCAACACCAAAAACACGTTTCGCTCCCACTTTTCACGGTGCAGGACAGTGATTTGAAATGTTCCTATTGTAGCCAAAAACTCTTGGTAGGCTCGTGGACTTTGCCTGCAGCTGTATATCATTTTAAAGCTGACTTGGCTCTTCTTCCTCAACACCACTTTTTTTTTCGGTATCCGTAAATGGATTTAATCACCCAATCTCGAATGTCGATAAAAAGTAGATATATTTCTCCAATTGGTCACAAAGTAGATCAAGATCACAATATCTGGTATCCCACCGCTCTCATCTAGTTCAGGCAGGCTTGGAAATTGGGGGGGGGGGGGGGAAAAACCGGGGGGGGTTAAAATTGCGCCTGAATAGAATTAATTTGGCTACTAATGTAGAGATGATTGCTTTGGCTTTGATAAGATCAGTCTCGCCTCACTGCTACTGTCTATGCGTTTAATTGAATTGGACACATTTATCTAATAAATATCCAAGGTCGTTTTAAAAAAAAAAAAATGTCTTTGAGGCTAACACTCAGAGGAACATTGTGCCTTGAAAAGAATTCCACCACAGTGTCAAATAGCTTTTAAAAGCCATCAAACTTCATCATTATGCAGCAGCCAACGGTTCGAAATCGTTCTGTTTGATTCACATGACGGTGTTTAATGACTGGTGCAGGCGGTCACTGTGATTTTGGCGACCAGGTGGTGACGATGAATGACCCACTGAATAGTAAAGATATAGCTGGCACGGACGGTGCTTCATCAGTTGTAACCAGTCATGGACGGTCTCCATCAATTGTAACCAGTCATAGACGGTGCTCCATCTATTGTAACCAGTGATGGACGGTGCTCCATCTATTGTTACCAGTGATGGATGGTACTCCATCAGTTGTAACCAGTCATGGCGGTGCTCCATCAGTTATAACCAGTCATGGACGGTGCTCCATCTATAGTAACCAGTGATGGACGGTGCTCCATCGATTGTAACCAGCAATCGGTGGTGCTCCCTTAGTTGTAACCAGTCATGGATGGTGCTTTATATTTTGCAATATCAAGTATGTTATTTAGCTGAATTTCCTTGCCATTGAAGAACTACTCAACAGTAAGGAATATTGAATCCCCTTTATATATGTTGCTAGATGTCTTGTATATAATAATAATCCTCGAACCAAACTTTAATCCTTTTCAAAACGTACGTGAGGAAAAAAAAACTCTTTGCCTAACAATGTCGACCCAACATGTTGTATTGGGAATTCTATATTGAATTTAGTATGCTGTAAAAAAATATCTTCAATATTCTGCGCCATGTGCACTGACCTGTTGCTGAGAGGACTCATGTTCATCATATCGTGTGGTGGCTTGTGCAAAACACACCCAGAACCTTACTAACTGTCGGTAGGATAATTTCTCTCCCCCCCCCCCAACTAATAGTATGGGGCTTTCCAGACATAGCAATCAAGCATGAGATCGTGTACGCTAACCATCTGTGCTTTTTGACAAGGATTGCAAAACATTGTTCACTGCGTGGGTCTCTTTTGACGTTTGTCACAAAGGGACTGAACATTTATTAAGTTCTTGTTTGCTTGTCGGGATGTGCCTTCTTCAAATGTTCGACCAGTCGGGAGGGCTTCATTGCCTCATTTAAAAAAGACCTTTTTCGCCAACGGTATAGGGGGGAGGGTGGCGTGCGGATGTGGCATTCCGTTCAGGTCGGAACGTTTTTCTTTGAATGGAGGAGTGGCATTTTGGGAAAACTTTTGAATTTGGTTTTGTTTTTTTCCGTGGTGAGTGGGCGGAAAAGTTGTCGGTGCGCCCCTGGTGGCACTAACCCTAGCTACGCCATTGCTTTTCACATATTAGTCACATGGGCAGGGCATATGATTTCCGTACCTGAGATATTCTAAAATGTATTGTCTAAAAAAAAATAATTATTTCTGTTTCTTTATTCTGAACTTTATTTTATAATTTAAAAAAAATTAATTTTCCTTGATGTCCTATAAGTGTGTAGGCCTATGAACCATTAAAATCACTCAAGTTTGTAGTTTAAAAGAACTAAAGTGTATTCTCGTTCTTCTTCTTCTATATATTAAGGGCCCACGATCAATTTATTGATCATTTTGGCTCCTATGCATGTAGAGGGGATTTGCAATGTTTCTGTGCCTGGTGTTGATTAGGACATTTCACTGATTTCCAGTGCCACTTTGTGAGGGGTTTTGAAGGCTTGAGGCAATATACACAAATGAGTCTAGTGTTGTGTGTCATTGTATCACTAAAGTGGGTTGACCTTTGTATTATTAAAGTCACTACAATGTGTAGGCCTGTGTCATTAAATCACTTACGAGTGTGGGCCTGTGTGTAATTAAAATAATTAATTGTGTAGGCTTTTGTATCATTGAATCAATTAATTGTGTAGGCCTGTGTGTCATTAAAATTAATTAATTGTTTAGGCCTTTGTATCATTAAAATTAATTAATTGTTTAGGCCTTTGTATCATTAAAATCAATTAATTGTGTAGGCCTGTGTCATTAACATGAATTAAGTGTGTAGGCCTTTGTATCATTAAAATCAATTAATTGTGTAGGCCTTTATATCATTAAAATCAATTAAGTGTGTAGGCCTTTGTATCATTAAAATCAATGAAGTGTATAGGCCTTTATATCATTAAAATCAATGAAGAACTTAAGGCCTTTGTATCATTAAAATCAATGAAATGTATAGGCCTTTATATCATTAAAATCAATGAAGTTTTGGGGCCTTTGTATCATTAAAATCAATGAAATGTATAGGCCTTTATATCATTAAAATCACTGAAGTTTTTAGGCCTTTGTATCATTAAAATCGATGAAATGTATATGTCTTTATATCATTAAAATCAATGAAGTTTTTAGGCCTTTGTATCATTAAAATCAATGAAGTCTTTAGGCCTTTGTATCATTAAAATCAGTGAAGTTTTGGGGCCTTTGTATCATTAAAATCAATGAAATGTATAGGCCTTTATATCATTAAAATCACTGAAGTTTTTAGGCCTTGTATCATTAAAATCAATGAAATGTATAGGCCTTTAAATCATTAAAATCAACGAAGTTTTTAGGCCTTTGTATCATTAAAATCAATGAAATGTATAGGCCTTTATATCATTAAATTCAATGAAGTTTTTAGGCCTTTATATCATTAAAATCAATGACGTTTTTAGGCCTTTGTATCATTAAAATCAATGAAGTTTTTAGGCCTTTGTATCATTAAAATCAATGAAATGTATAGGCCTTTATATCATTAAAATCAATGAAGTTTTTAGGCCTTTTTATCATTAAAATCAATGAAGTGTATAGGCCTTTATATCATTAAAATCAATGAAGTTTTTAGGCCTTTGTATCATTAAAATCAATGAAATGTATAGGCCTTTATATCATTAAAATCAATGAAGTTTTTAGGCCTTTGTATCATTAAAATCAATGAAGTTTTTAGGCCTTTGTATCATTAAAATCAATGAAATGTATAGGCCTTGAAATCATTAAAATCAACGAAGTTTTTAGGCCTTTGTATCATTAAAATCAATGAAATGTATAGGCCTTTATATCATTAAAATCAATGAAGTTTTTAGGCCTTTATATCATTAAAATCAATGACGTTTTTAGGCCTTTGTATCATTAAAATCAATGAAGTTTTTAGGCCTTTGTATCATTAAAATCAATGAAATGTATAGGCCTTTATATCATTAAAATCAATGAAGTTTTTAGGCCTTTTTATCATTAAAATCAATGAACTGTTTAGGCCTTTGTATCATTAAAATCAGTGAAGTGTTTGGGCCTTTGTATCATTAAAATCAATGAACTGTTTAGGCCTTTGTATCATTAAAATCAGTGAAGTGTTTGGGCCTTTGTATCATTAATATCAATGAAATGCATAGGCCTTTATATCATTAAAATCAATGAAGTTTTTAGGCCTTTGTATCATTAAAATCAATGAAGTTTTTAGGCCTTTGTATCATTAAAATCAATGAAATGTATAGGCCTTTATATCATTAAAATCAATGACGTTTTTAGGCCTTTGTATCATTAAAATCAATGAAGTTTTTAGGCCTTTGTATCATTAAAATCAATGAAATGTATAGGCCTTTATATCATTAAAATCAATGAAATTTTTAGGCCTTTATATTATTAAAACCAATGAAGTGTATAGGCCTTTGTATCATTAAAATCAATGAAGTTTTTAGGCCTTTGTATCATTAAAATCAATGAAATGTATAGGCCTTTATATCATTAAAATCACTGAAGTTTTTAGGCCTTTGTATCATTAAAATCAATGAAGTCTTTAGGCCTTTGTATCATTAAAATCAGTGAAGTTTTGGGGCCTTTGTATCATTAAAATCAATGAAATGTATAGGCCTTTATATCATTAAAATCACTGAAGTTTTTAGGCCTTTGCATCATTAAAATCAATGAAATGTATAGGCCTTTATATCATTAAAATCAATGAAGTTTTTAGGCCTTTGTATCATTAAAATCAATGAAGTTTTTAGGCCTTGTATCATTAAAATCAATGAAATGTATAGGCCTTGTATCATTAAAATCAATGAAATGTATAGGCCTTTATATCATTAAAATCAATGAAGTTTTTAGGCCTTTGTATCATTAAAATCAATGAAATGTATAGGCCTTTATATCATTAAAATCAATGAAGTTTTTAGGCCTTGTATCATTAAAATCAATGAAATGTATAGGCCTTTATATCATTAAAATCAATGAAGTTTTTAGGCCTTTGTATCATTAAAATCAATGAAATGTATAGGCCTTTATATCATTAAAATCAATGAAGTTTTTAGGCCTTTGTATCATTAAAATCAATGAAGTTTTTAGGCCTTTGTATCATTAAAATCAGTGAAGTTTTGGGGCCTTTGTATCATTAAAATCAATGAAATGTATAGGCCTTTATATCATTAAAATCACTGAAGTTTTTAGGCCTTTGTATCATTAAAATCAATGAAATGTATAGGCCTTTATATCATTAAAATCAATGAAGTTTTTAGGCCTTTGTATCATTAAAATCAATGAAGTTTTTAGGCCTTTGTATCATTAAAATCAGTGAAGTGTTTGGGCCTTTGTATCATTAAAATCAATGAAGTGTTTAGGCCTTTGTATCATTGAATCACTTACGTGTGTAGGCCTATGAACCATTTCTCCATAAAATTCAAATTAAAACACAAAGGCCCCTTAAACTATCAGTATTTGATCCCTTATAATATAACCATTGTTCATTAGACGTCTCAATCAAACATTGCAATTATGTTTATGAAAGGTAAAACATAATAGAATTGACCTGTTTTTATTTTGGTGTCATTGTTTTTAATAATCTTTCGGTGACTCACCTCTGGTCAATGTATTAGGGTTGTCTGTTCACTGCTCCTGCCAAGTAACTTTCCTGTTTTGTTCTTGCCATAGGGCACTGTGTGTCTGTGCGTATTTATTATATCTCAGGGATACGGTAGCTATTCACTTTTTTTTTTTTTGTTAATGCTGAAAATCAAAAGGACATTTATTTTTTTTTTAAATTTCTGATTTGTAAAAAGGTAAACATTGAAGAATTCACTAGCGCCCGCATAGGTAATACTACCACCCCCCCACCCCCTCGAGTAGTCCCACCGCCCCTTGAAAACCACTCGTCTAGAACTTTCGGTATGAACATGTTATAATCCTAGCGTTCCATCAGCGTGGCATTTCCTGGCCTTTAATATGTTACCCGAGTCGTGGAATATTATGATAACTCTGTAGAAACAATTCCCCTATTCCCTTTTCATACTGACAACCTTGTTTATCGAATTTTTTTTTCCGTTTACTAAACTTTTATTTTCGTCCAATTGTTCGTACTAAATAATAAAATTGCTCACGGCTGCTTAAATGATAAACATGTGAATATATGGCCACGGAAATGTCTATACTTATACCATTTCTATTTCAAGCGATCAAAGGAGAAACTATGAATGAGTTTCTCCAGGAAGGAATGCACTTATCAATCATATTCAAAGTAAGCACAAGTTTGAACATTATGACATGCAAGTAAAAGGCGTAGATCAAACTAAACACAAATTGATCATATTGAGATACGCCTTGTCATTACAATAAGATTCCCGCCCCCAGGCTCCCTCACCCCCCCCCCACAGGCACACACAGAGTGAACCACACTATTGGGTATGTGAACAATCCAATGTAATGTTCTTGTGACGATTTCATCGTTGACCGTGGGCGGAGGGACGCTTTATACTTCTCTATGCCTAATGCCTATACTATAATATCATTCAATAGACATCCAACCAGTGTAATCACCTCGGGGAACGAACACCATAAACAGAGATAAAGCAATTCGATGTGGTTACATGAAATTAGACTTGCTTTTAAGTCTTACGTGGTTGTTGTGGTTTTTTTCGACTAATTTTCAGCGAGTGGTGAGGAAAAAAAAAAGTGTTTTAAATTAAAGCCCAGCTCCAGTTCTGAAGGAGGGGGGATAACAATGTCTCTTTGGCCGGGAAGAATGCAACTCATTTCCTCAGGAAGCAGAGCTTGGGGCGCTGGGTTATGGGAGATAATTCGTCTGGAATCTTTAACCTGGTTAAGGAAATTATCAAGAATTGTCATGTAAGGGAATTGTCATATGGCATAGTGGGTGTGTGGTGGTCACGTTGTATGTGAGATAGAAAGATCCCCCGAAAGAGATCGCATGGCAGAGATCACCAAGTGATCCCCCCGTTGCACCAGGAAAATACAGAGAAGAAATGGAGATGGATTGGCTATACAGCGAGGGGGAAACATCAAATATTACGGGACGGTCTCAGTCACGGAATTTACAGGGTTATAGAAAGAAAAAAGCGCACGTTCCACACAGAGAGAAGCGGCCATTAGTGGAATGAGCTGCAAAGAATAGCTCATAATGGAGAGGAATTTTTTAATGGCCTATGCACCACTATAACCAGGGATGAAAAAGGAATTTGTGAAGTTCTAAGCACCCCTAGGCGCAAAAAAAAAAAAAAAAAAAAAAAAAAAAAAAAGAGAGAGAAAAGAGGAAAATAATCTGTGAATGGCCTGTGTACTACAAGGATCTAATAAGGAAAAAACAATTTTTGAAAGAAATCTGCACCACCGGAATAAAAAAGGAACATAATTTGTTAAAGGTCCATGCAGCACTAGAATAGAAAAGGAAGTGAATGGCCTGTGTACTACAAGGATCTAATAAGGAAAAAACAATTTTTGAAAGAAATCTGCACCACCGGAATAAAAAAGGAACATAATTTGTTAAAGGTCCATGCAGCACTAGAATAGAAAAGGAATATAATTTGTTAAAGGCCTGTACGTCACGTGGATAAAAAGGATTATAATTATTAACAGGCCTATGCGTCACATGGATAAAAAAGGAACATAATTTGTAAAAGGCCTGATGGATAAAAAAGGAACATAATTTGTAAAAGGCCCATGCATCACTATGATGGAAAAGAAGAAAATGCTACAAGGGTTTACTATTGCATTTTAGAAATTGTTCCTTGTGTCATACTCCCAGGTTTCTGATTCGACTCCCGTGGCACAATGATGGCCGACCCCAGGTTTCGGATGGTACACCAGTGGGCACAGTGATAGCCGAACCATTTTTCTGATGGTACGCCAGTGGATACAATGATGGCCGAACCAATTTTCTGATGGTACGCCAGTGGATACAATGATGGCCGACACCCTTTTTCTTATTGTACATCCGTGGTCACAATGATGGCTGACACCATTTTTCTTATTGTACATCCGTGGACACAATGATGGCTGACACCATTTTTCTTATTGTACATCCGTGGACACAATGATGGCTGACACCATTTTTCTTATTGTACATCCGTGGACACAATGATGGCTGACACTAGGTTTCTGACTGGGCGCCCGTGGACACAATGATGGCCAACACCAGGTTTCGGATCGGAAGTCCGTGGGCACAATGATGGCCAACACCAGGTTTCTGATTGGATGCCCATGGACACAATGATGGCCAACACCGGGTTTCTGATTGGATGCCTGTGGGCACAATGATGGCCAAAACCAGGTTTCGGATTGGACGCCCATGGACACAATGATGGCCGACACATTTGATTTAGGCGCAACCAGCAATGTTGCCACTATCTGCCCACTTTGCGCACCTGCCTGATTGGATTCACCTGAAACCGTAGAGTGATAAACAGCATTGATTGAAGAGACCGTCCACCGAGTCTCCTTACAACTTTGATTACCAGAGATTACCATTAGAAAAGGGAAAGCGACAAACATGTCTGTTGGCATTGTTCTTTTAGAGCGTGGCTGGCGTTACTGTATCTGTAAGAATCTCTTAGTAATTGAAAGTGCACCATGCAGTAAATGCAAATATATGTAGGTTAATAGTATGCGTTCATTGTAAAGAGGTTTATTCATGAATGCAAGAAGGCATTGGTCCTGTCAGCCCGTTTTTACGTCCAATATTCGTTCTATTCTGCTTACTCACGCATTTAAGCCATCATCTGAGGCCCATTGATCAAAATGACATAATAATCGATAGAAAGTAACCTTCTGTTTTACAACCAGACTGCGCCATTGTCTGTGTGTGTGTGTGTTTGTCCTCGACATCTTCTGGTCACGATTTGTCGAGCAAGTCACTTTAATTAGCCTTGGAGCGTGACGCTCGGCTGTACCAAATCTATTATCGTTCTTAGTTGATTGGCCTGTGTCAGCGGTTCTCACAAGCGTGTTCCAAAGACGATCGCATGGTCCAAAATTGAGGAAATCCATTAGTCGGTGACTTTCAGTGTAGTCGGCTTGGATATTTTTTTATATGGCGAAAATGGTTTTAATATTGCTGTCATTGTTTCTATATTGTAAGCATGGTTTTTATAGTTGTTTTCGAATCTCGACATTTTCCCTTATCCTGAAGGAGGCGTTTTTGTACAATCTCAACGTTTTCCCGTATCCTGAACAAGACTTCGTTGTAATAGAATCTCGATATTTTCCCTTATCCTGAAGGAGGCGTTTTTGTACAATCTCAACGTTTTCCCGTATCCTGAACAAGACTTCCTTGATTATCTTAGAGCTATAAAAGGGAATAGGACTTCACGACTTTGTTGTAATAGAATCTCGACGTTTTCCCTAATTCTGAACAAGAATTTTTGGTAATAGATTCTCGATGTTTTGCCATATCCTGAACACGACTTTGTTGTAATAGAATCTCGATGTTTTCCCTAATCCTGCACGAGCACATAGAATGAATTTGTGTACGATCTCCACAATCCTGCTAATCTCGCTTGAACCAATCCGTGAGCATGAGCTTAAGAAATATTTGGTCAATGGAAATACGGGGAAACTGAACCATTTCAAATATGTTTTTTAAGGGAAGGATTACTCTTACACCCATGATATTGTAAAATTTAGTAGTATGCTCATTCATAAATGTTTCTTAGTATTCAGTTAATATGCAGCTAAATAGGACGCGTTATATAGTATTACCTTGACATTATTTTTGTGTGTGTGCCATATAATTATTTTTTTTCCCTTGACAACCACAGGTGTTGATTTCTGTACATTAACTTTTAAACATATCTTCAATGGTCTTGTATACGTTTTAAAAATATCTTCAGTGTTTAGTCGTGTATACTTTTGAACTATTTCCAGTGCGTAGTCTTACAAACTTTTAACCATCTTCAGTCGGCCTCCAGCACTTTGAAACTCTCACCAGTCTTAAACCCCAGGGGACTTAAGCTGTAATGTCGCGGTGGAGGACTAATGCTGACGAATCTCCAGCCATCTAATGGAGTCTAGCTACCCTTCCAGAGAGTGTCCCGTGTGGCCGGTCTGTAGACAGAAACGCCCGTCTAAACTTCACCAGACAACAGATGTTGTCGAACACCTAGCGCCTCTCGTGACGCGATGCTTTGTGTCGAGGCGACTGTTGGGTGGTATCTGATGGGGTTTTGGGGAGTGGGATTATCCTAAAGGACACCAACCAGGGGTTTTATGGCCAGAAAATACAGGGCTACCAAGCAATGACCCCCGTCTGTCTTAATCCTGCTGTTCAATGTTAACCTGAAAGAAAAAGAACTATTGACGTTCTTGCCGAGACTTTCAGTACTGGCCTGTTAGCAGATACATGCACCATTTCACTATTGCAGGCGTGTTTCACTATTTTTAGTTTATGTTTCACTATTGTTGGCGTATGCATCTCTATTGTTGGCTCAAGTTTCACTATTTTTGGCGTATGTTTTACTGTTGTAGGCGAACTTTTCACTTTTTTGGCTTATGTTTCACTTTTCTTGGTGTTCGTGTCACGTTTGTTATCGTGTTTTTATCGCGATTGTTACCATATTATGTTTCACTGTTGTTACTGAATTTGCAAACAGTATGAGATTACATATATTGCCCTCTTTTCTTACTACAGCCAATGATTTATTACAGTTCAAACAAAGTCTTCTCTCTCTCTATTTGGAAGCCTGATCAATAAAATAGCAATCTAAGTGAAACGGTGAAGAACTCTCAGGTGCTCCGTGAGTCAAAGCTTCGTAAACGGTGACTAGTCTATGTCAGAGCTTCGATTACTGTGGCTTGTCTATGTCAGAGCTTCGATTACTGTGGCTTGTCTATGTCAGAGCTTCGATTACTATGACTTGTCTATGTCAGAGCTTCGATTACTGTGGCTTGTCTATGTCAGAGCTTCGATTACTATGACTTGTCTATGTCAGAGCTTCGATTACTGTGGCTTGTCTATGTCAAAGCTTCGATAACTATGACTAGTCTATGTCAGAGCTTCGATTACTGTGACTTGTCTATGTCAGAGCTTCGATTACTATTTCTTGTGTATGTCAGAGCTTCGATTACTGTGGCTTGTCTATGTCAGAGCTTCGATAACTATGACTAGTCTATGTCAGAGCTTCGATTACTGTGACTTGTCTATGTCAGAGCTTCGATTACTATGGCTTGTCTATGTCAGAGCTTCGATTACTGTGGCTTGTCTATGTCAGAGCTTCGATAACTATGACTTGTCTATGTCAGAGCTTCGATTACTGTGGCTTGTCTATGTCAAAGCTTCGATAACTATGACTTGTCTATGTCAGAGCTTCGATAACTATGACTTGTCTATGTCAGAGCTTCGATTACTGTGGCTTGTCTATGTCAGAGCTTCGATAACTATGACTTGTCTATGTCAGAGCTTCGATTACTGTGGCTTGTCTATGTCAAAGCTTCGATAACTATGACTAGTCTATGTCAGAGCTTCGATTACTGTGGCTTGTCTATGTCAAAGCTTCTAAAATTGTCAGATGTATGTGTCATAGCTTCGTAAACTGTCAGATGCCTGTGTCATAGCTTCGTCAACTGTCAGATGTCTGTGTCATAGTTTTGAAATTCGTCTGTTGTCTGTGTCAGAGGTTCATAAATTGTGAGGTACAGTTCTCAAGTTTGTTAATCCAGTTCAGTAATTGATTGAAGTGGAGTTGAGAACATGCACATCACAGGCCAAAGCATTGCATTTGTTCTTAAGGACGAATCACTCAATAGTCATCTGAAAGCGTTACGCGGTTTGTTTTTGGTTTTGGTTTTTTTTTTTGTTTTGAAAAAGAACAACTTATGATTTGGGACCTCTGTAATATGAATATGAGAATATGGCCTGTTCGCACAGGGGAGACATCCCTTTCCTTTCCCCACCCCGTCTCCCCCACCCCGTTCTCTCATTTCCCCCCACCCTCCAAATGCCACGGCCATTACAGGAGTAATTGTCAAATAGACATGATGAAAAAAAATGGCGATCAATGAATCGATTGAACCGCATTAATCCAGACGCACGCGCGGTCTCTATCGTATACACGGAAACGTTTCCTGGCGGATTTGGTTGTGCTCACGTTGTCAGCCCGGTGCTTCCCTCACGTCAGAATAGCTCGTACTTTTTATTCACGTTCAGTCCCTGATCAACTTTGCTGGAATTTTTTTTTTCATTATAATTTCGTCTTAAAATTTCCTTCCACAAAAAAAAAAAAAAAAGGAAAAGCTTAGAGTACCATGTCTTAGTATCAATTAAATCTTGATATTTCTCCGTTTCTCTCTGTATCAAAGAGTTATCGCGCAGAGACTCAAACCCTCTAAACTCCTCGTGTTTTTATGATGAGACTCATTTATTCCCTCATGAGGCTTCCTAGAATGTTCGCGTTTGAAGCCGCAGTGCTGCATCAACAAAATGAGCAGATATGGACATATGCTTGGAGTTTATAGCTTTTAAAGGAATGCACTTGAAATTAAAATTTTAAGAAAATCTGTGATAATAGTAATAATACTAACTTATTATTGCTCGCCCAAACCTTGGCGACATCAATGCGTGAACTTCCCATCTATTAAAGTTACTTGACAAAACATGAACTCAAGTAACGCACATTTAAGAATCCCAATGTTTGTTACACCCCTTCCCCCCATGATACGCCACTGCACACTTTTTATTTCACGCCCATGAACTCTATTAGTATTCTGATGTCCCAACCACTTCTAAACCGACTATTGATCACACCATGTTTGAATTGAGACGATTTCATTCTCTGTCAAGAAAATACAATATTACGCACCAAACGCAGTTGCTTTATACAAAAATGTTTTAAAAAAATCATTTTGCGCAGTTAGCCGGAATTATATTTCCCCCCCCCCCCCCCCCCCCCTTTTGGCCAGTTAGCCCGAATTATATTTCCCCCCCCCCCCCCCGCTATCCAGAAAGGCAAGCAGTCACACCACAGGCGTAACATGTATAAGAGATAATAATACAACGCATTCAAATATCATAACTTTTTTTTAGTTGGTATACAGTGACTAAAATAAAAATCAACGGCCCCCGTGATAAAGAAACGTTGTTGGTGGAGAATGCGCATCTTTGAGCCACGAGTCATTATCAAGTTGCTCAAAGGTGAACATTAAGTAATTATGTAACCGTTGGCCTGCACCTTATCGGACTCATGGTCCGTAAAGCTAGGTAGATAATTTCCCCCCGAACTTACTCAAACGCAGCTAATAATCTTGGCTGCAGCCATGGCCGTTATTTCGAAGGCACCTCTGGGTTTAAATTTTTGTCCGCTGGGATCATAGATTTTAAAATTGCTTTTTAAATCAGTTATATTAACTTCGCTTTTGTTCGTGTGTTTCTGGCTTGGGTGCAAAATCTTTGTATGGTTTATTGACCCACTTCCCGACAGCCTATCTAGCTGAAACGTGGCATATGGACTCGTTGCAGATGACAGCACATTCCTTCTAATTTTCCGCCCCAACCCCCAAAAGTCAGATTGGTTTATTTATGTGCTGAATATTTACAATGCAATCAAAAAACGATTCCATTTGTTTGGATCAATAAAAGAATCTTATCTTATCTTATGAAGGGAATATGTTGACCCTGATTTCACGATTCTTGTCACGGACACTGACAGACTTGTCATACATAGATACATATCTATACCTACTGACTCGTCATTTGCACTGAACTCTTATTTTATATGCACCTACAGACTCGTCATTAACACTGACTCCTATTTTATATGCACATGCAGACTCGTGATTTGCACTGTCCGCTTATTTTATATGCACCTACATACTCGTTATTTGCACTGACCGCCTACATACAGACTCGTTATTCGCACTGACCGCCTACATTCAGACTTGTCATTTGCACTGACCGCCTATTTTATATGCACTTACAAACTCGTCATTTGCACTGACGGACTTTTCAGGTCATCCACCGTAACGGGACGACGAGGTCGGTGTCTCCACCAGTAGCGTCTTATTGACAATGGAAATTGATGATGGAAATTATTTATAAGCCTTGAACCGACATTGGCCACGACAAGAGTGCCAATTAAACTAATGACTTTGCTTGGACCTCTTAGCCAGTGTTAGTTCCCGCCCAAGAACTTAATAGTCGTTTTGGTCGCACTGAGCCATCGCACTTGGTGACTTTCAATTTGCCGTCAGCTTGTGGACTCTGTGGTTTGTCTCTCTTTAAAACAGGAGGTGGTCTACGAACGAGGGAGAAGTTTACCCCAGTGTCTTATGAGTTAGCTATGTATTGCTTCATAGGTTTTATAAGCTCGTCTAAGACACATCGTGTATAGGAAAGTTTATCATGGGCAGAAGTCGCAAACATTTTTGAGGAAATATTTATTTTATGATTTATATCTGCTGAGAAAAATAACATATTTAGGGAGTCGCAGACAGGGGCGCATTGGGTGGGCGAATGTGTACAGAATATCTAGAGGAATGTTTTGCTCTTGATACTTTTAGTTTAGAAACTACAGTATGGAAAAAGATATTAAAAAAATAAACAAATGATTGATACTGAAAAGAGACGCATTTATTTATTTCATTACGGAGTAACATTTTGCAGGCCGAAATCTAGTGATCAAATTAGACAAGTTAGTTTCAGTAATGTGTCACTTTATTATAAAAAACATCGACATGACTGTAACCGAGAAACGATCTCTGCCCACCTTGGCCTTGAAGGCCATCCGTTTGGTTCTTAGAGTATGAGAGTATTATTGACGGAAGTGCCGCTATCAGATGACAAGCTCGTGCAATCTCCAAGCCAAAGAAAAGCCAGCAGAACGAACCCAATTCTCGTGATCCTGCACTATTAGTCAAAGACACAAATAACCATTGCGTCGTTGCATCATCTCGTTATACCGGATTCTGATGGAGTCTTGCGCCACGATAGTCCATGTCCACCACGCAGTCACGCCACGCTTGGAAAAGATCGCCATGCGATGGAGTGATGCCTCACGATTGAGTCACCCAACACGCCGGATTTCCTTCATTTTGATGTTATAAACCAGGGGGTGGCCAAGGCAAAGGGCCTCGCGGGCCAGTCCTACATCCTGCCTGCCGGCCTTTAGGGGTGGCCAACGCAAAGGGCCTCGCGGGCCAGTCCTATATCCTGCCTGCCGGCCTTTAG
>CAXITT010001222.1:124266-136367 GCA_964033795.1 Lymnaea stagnalis | reverse complement strand
TCACTGCACACTTTTTTTTTCACGCCCATGAACTATATTAAATATTCTGATGTCCCAAACACTTTTAAACAGAATATTTTATTCTACACCATACTTAAATTGAGACGATTCCATTTATTGAAAAATATTACGCACCAAACGAGGTAGCGTTATTACAAAAATTAATGAATAAGCGCAGTTATAGGGAATTATATTTTTCCGCGCTAGTGAACTGATTATCTATAGATAGCCTGCGTGGTGGTGGTGTTTGACCTTTGCTGGCGAATTATATATATATAGATTACTATGCGTTGTTAAGTTGTTGTGTGTAATCGGCAGCTGCTTTTGTTCGTGCAGAATATCAACACAGGTTTGAGAATGAGTTGGGATTAAATCAGTTACTGGAAAATTAATTTGCTGAAAAGTCATACTCTAGTATTTCATTTATTTCCAAAAAAGCTTAGATCTGGCTAGTGTCAGTGAAATATTAATAAAGACGGCTTCGAAAATGCCACTTGGTGTGTGAGCCACAGGTCCGGGACACTGGCAGGTTCCCCAAAGGCATAAATGATAGTGAAGCGTTGTCTCATACGTACGGGCACCTTAGTTTGTGTAGCTTCAGAAAGAATGTCGTGCCAAATCTTGTCATCATTAAAGAGGCCTAACTCTTGAGGTGTAGCTTTAAAAAACTTCATATATTTCCATTTATGGTTCTAGGCTCCTGGAAATTAGTAGAAACCACATTTAGAGGGTACGAACGTTTTAGCGTTCACAAACTTGAATAGTGAAGATTTTCTTTCTACCTATGGTTTTACTTGTTGAAAGTTCTGAAGTTCAAATATTGTACTCTTGGTCGGGATAAAAGAATTAGGTGAAGATGTACTCATGGTAATGGGAGGGGAATCGTGTGTATATCTGCTTAGACCGCGTTGGTTTGGAAGCGTTGCTTTGCAGGAGTAGCGTTGGAAGAGTTGTGAATGAGTTCTGCTGTTTCTAGTAAAAAAATCCTTTGTAGTGAACTTCTTATTGCCTTTCTGGCAATCATATAGTTTTAGGAAACAATTAATTTTCTTGTGTTTAGCAAGTGAGGTTTACATATGAAAACTTTTGTTGCCGGAATCGCACTGTCAGAATGATTTGCTGTATTAAGAGTCATGTAATATGTCACCGGAGTGGCGTTTCGTGTATTTTTTGAAGATACTTTTGCGTTGTGAAATGGTTTGTGTTGCCGTGACACTGATAGAATGTGTTATGTCTGTGAATTTTCTTGTGTTTATCAGGGCTATATTTTGTTTTAAAAGGTTTACGTCAAATACCGCAGAGGAAGGTTGTAGCAGTAGACGACACTGTCGTGTTGCGTGGAAGAGCAAAATGACTGAGAATCGTTGTGTTTGTTTCATTATCAGACATTAATTGCTGCTGTCGAGACATGATAGGAATCGGTAGGATGACTTCAAAGTGATCATTTTCCAGCTGCCCTGAGTACGATAGGAAAATGAAGATTATTTCCAGAGTTGGAAATGTAACGTGGGCTATTGGGGTCATATTTGAAGTAAATGACAATATTAGCATAGAGAATCTTGGATAGAGCTTGAATTTCAGCTTCACCACCAAAAACCCCAGTTGTTAACATGAATTGATTGTACTCCTAACGTGTTGTGATAACTCCCTTTGGTTTTGGAGGGAAGAACGGTAAGAACGTCTACAAATATTTTCGAATGTGATGTTACCAAATTTACTGCCCTGTGTCGTAGTGAGAGTGCATTGCCATGGTCAAGCGTTTGTGTCAAGGAAATCCCACAGATAGGAATAGGCAGCTGCCGGATCCCGGAACAGAGAGTACTTTGAAGTAAATCCCGTCGAGAGAGAAAATGCTGTTGTTTATTCTGTAACAAATACTTACTTACGGAACGACAGTGGCATTATAACGAAGACGGCAAACTACTTAATGGAGTTCGGACGTGACACATGATGCGCTTTACGACAGAGGAACACGAATAATAACAACAACGAATAATACCTCACTACCCACTACACACATAACAGCGTTTTCTTTTTTCACTCAGTACTTTTAATATAAAACATATGGAGATGGGGGAGGGTGGTTTCGAAAAGAAGGCAGGACACACCAGAAGCGAAATACATATAAGAGAAGAGATCACTTCACAGATGTATAGGTGACGACTTTATGTGAGGCATTAGAGAGGCTCTAAATTTCTGGATACTTATTAAACATGCGTACGGCCCCTCCTCACCCAAAATATAATGCTAAAATATAACCTCCACTCCCTCACAGTGCATACGTAATAAATGGATGGATCTTATTAAGAATTTGAAATCTTTCGACCTTTTCCTCTTTAAATCATAATAATCCTTCGTGGCATTTCGCACTGTAACCTGCCGCATGGGCTTGAACGCCCCAATCGAAGCGGCTATTCTAAAAATTCTTATACTAAATATTATAATTCCTTGTTTCATTTCTTTCAGACCTTTTTACGTGAGGGTATAAAACAACTCAAACTGGAGCGGGAATGTTCAAAAGGGGACATTTGATCGGGAATGTTCAAAATGTGACATTTGAGCGGAAATGTTTAAAAGGTAACATTTGAGCGAGAATGTTCAAAAGGGGACATTTGAAAGGTTCTCATCTCGTGATTACTTTGTTATCCTAACCAAATGTTATATTTTAAAATTGCATTCCAGCCTGTTCCCAGAAACTTTAGCGCATATGTTGAGCGAATGTCCTTAGATGTTACCATGGAAGGCCAGTGCTGTGGGAGAGCCCTACGAAGGAAAATGTTACATGGCACAGCTCGGCAGATGGATATGTACTAATAGCCGGGGATGCAAGAGAGTGATATATGACCCTCACCAGAATATTTGCTTTAGCTAGTTAGCAGTTTAATAGAAATACAAAAGTTGTTTTTTTTTTGTTTTTTTTTTAATAAGAGGACAAAAAAGTCTATTCACAAGCATTTTTAAAGTAAAGGATTTGTGTAATTTCAACCAGTTCAAGGACCCAGATATGGTCACCAAATTTACTTAAGCCCCCATCCCTTTTTTTTTCACTATTATCTATTATGTTGCTCTCTGCTTGGGTGAAGACAAGAACAATTATTTAATTGTTTTATTTATTTATTTTTTTATTTTTTTTTTTTTTTTTTGGTGGAGGGATGGGGGTTGAATTCATTTACGGGGTTAACAGTGGAGACCACTACACTATTATATGTTTGTATCATGTCATTTACTAATGCGATAGGAAGGGGGACACAACTTTTAAGCTTTTCCTTGGCATGGATCTGACAACATTCGATAAATACTTACAACATTTTTGATGTGTTATTTCCCTTTAGCTCACCTGTTTCGTTTATAGCGTTCATTTATGATGACCAGCACAATGACCATGAGCATGATACAAACGATGCCGATGACGGCGTACACACCGGTCATGGCATCCGGGTCGACAGCAGCTGCAAAAGGATAAGACAATAATTTAAATGTAAGCATTTAAAACACGAGGGGGAAAAAATTCAGTGCTTCCGCATGTCTGTCAGATTTCTTTTTTTAAATGAGTAAAATATATAATTTTTTTTTTGGTAATATTTTATGTCTTGATAGTTTAGTAATGGTAGATAAATTACACAGCTCCCAAACGGAAAAACTCCTCAGTTGGCAAAAAATGGCGGCTCTAAATATAAAGGCAAAATGTGCCACCCAGAGTGGAAAGCCCCCTAAGCCTACCCTGTTCCCTTGGGCGTAGCCAAACGTATGGGGGGGGGGGAATATGTCCCCGAACCCCATACTATTCACGGCGTTAAAGTAAGCTTTGATGTAATTAATCGATGCAAGAATGTATTGCAGAGTTGAGAGGAGTCAAAATGAATCTTTACCCCAGCCGACAAACACTCTAGCTACGCCTCTGGTTATTGAGATTCTAGTATACACTATTCAAATAACATTATTCACATAACACAAAGTATGTTATTTCCAACTTTTATTCAATTTGATTGAGCTATTTTTCTCCATTTCTTGATTATTATTAATTTCAAACAACAAAGAGTTCCTGTAAAGCTTATGTCTCGATATTTTAGTGGACCTTAACAATATATAACAAATTTAACAAAAATTTTAAGCTTTCGATCGATATCAAATACGACTAGGTAGCGTTGGAATTATATTTATAAAGCAAAGGGTGCCTAAGGATCTATTTTGCATGAATTTTGTCCGCCCAATACAACATTTTCTCTTACCGTGTGACTTAAAAATATATTTTTAACAAGTTTAAATTACGTTTGAATTCAAATGGTAAAAGCCAAATAATTCATTGCTTGTTTATCTATTAAATTTTACGCTAACCTCACATTTTGATAGAGGTAATTTAAAATGCAATAACTTCCTTAAATCTTTTTCTCGATTTACGTAGAATGAATGCCCGAAGGAATCTCGAAGTAACTAAATTAAGGTTTCGACAGAATGTCTAGTTAAGCTTTTTGTTTTGGCTTCGGTTTTCCGCGAAGGGAAATTTTAATTTTTGATATTGTTTCGGTTTTAACTTTTGATATTGTTTCAGTTTTAACTTTTGATATTGTTTCGTTTTTCAATTTTGATATTGTTTCGGTTTTAACTTTTGATATTGTTTCGGTTTTAACTTTTGATATTGTTTCGGTTTTAACTTTTGATATTGTTTCGGTTTTAACTTTTGATATTTTTTCGGTTTTAACTTTTGATATTGTTTCGGTTTTAACTTTTGATATCGTTCCCGTTTTGGCCAAATTCAGAAAAAAACACTTTCGGTCGGCTTCTTGTGTATATTCATTTATATTATTTATATATATATATATACACATATATTCTCTCGCTATCTTGCTCTATTCGCTGTCTCTCTCGCTGTTTCTCTCTCGCTGTCTCTCTCTCTCTCTCTCTCTCTCTTTCTCTCTGTATATATATAGGAAGTTAGAGAGAGAAAGAGATAGGTTGAGAGAAATGGTTAGATCGATAGATAGTGGCAAACTTATTATACCTACATTCATAACTCGCTGTTGCATTAGTCATGACGGTACATACCAGGATGTGGCACGTTGTCTATGCCTGGCAGCGTGATGGTGCTCATCTCTACGACGGTTGCCGTAGGTAAACCTAAAGATGTAAATAAAGACAAATCGAAATCCGATGAACATCTGATGAAATTGTAGTTTCTTAAATTATTTATTCGGTTGTATATTTCCTATCTTAAATATTGTTTAACCTAGACCAGTGGTTCTCAACCTTTCTAATTCCGCAACCCTTTTACACAGTTCCTCATATTGTGGCGACCCCCAACCATAAAATTATTTTCGTTGCTACGTCATAACTGTAATTTTGCTTCTGTTATGAATCTTAATGTTAATATCTGATATGCAGGATGTATTTTCATTGTTACAAACTGAACATAATTAAAGCATAGTGATCAAGCACAACAAAAAAACAATACATTGAGAAATATGTATTTCTAATTACAAATAAATGAAATTTTGTCTTGAAGCATGGCGTAGCATGGGTAACAGTATAAATATAAAAACACTAAACTACTTTGCTACATTTTGCGACAGTATGCGTAAAAAGCCAACGTCAGTGCGAAGGTGGAGATTGTTTCTTTCTTACCAGATCAGAAATGCTCGGGACAGTCTTTGCAAGAGCACAGCGAAGATGATCTTACACAACAAGTCTACTTCTGTATTTAGACTTGATTACCAACAAGCTGGAAACCCCTGTTTCACAAAGATATGTTTTTGGAAAGGAAGAGGAAAGCGCAACCCAGTCTCAGACATAACAGGGTATGATCGAAAACACTTTATCCAGAATCTTGTAACTGGCATTGTAGAGAAATGAGTTAAGGCTGCAACGCTGTTAATAACTTCAATGAACTCCTCATGTGATGAATCAGGAATATATTCTATTTTGATTGTCAATGGATTTCTGGCAAGTGCAAATTGGGTGTTAGGTAGATTTGGAAAGTACCATGAAATTTCGTCTTTAGCATGTGCAAGTTTTCCTTCACAAAATTTTTCATTGTAATCCTTTTGGTTCAATGTAATGAAAGCAGATAAGAAAGGCAACGTATACATTTTATTTTCATCCATTTTTGGGGGGGCCAAACCTGAAAATAAAAATTAAATGATCGCATCGTTTATGAAAAATCGAGGGATGTTGCATTTGGTCCTTGCGATTATAAATTTAACTCATTCAAGATGACAAAGATGTGAACCAAGTAAACTATTTTCTGCAGTTCACTTGTATCACCTAAAAGTGCTTCGAATTGCGGTCTTTCTTTCTGATTGAAAAAACTTTTTGTGTTCATCATGAAGCTCAAAAACAATTTTTAAAATTTTTCCTCTCGACAACCCTCTCACTTCAGTATGAAATAGCAGAGCGCTGTTCGGCGCATCCAACTTGTTGCACAGTTGAGAAAACAGTCGACTGTTAAAAGTGTTAGCCTTTACAAAATTGACAGAACTGATGACGTTTTTCATTTCTTCTTGTAACTCTTGTGGCAGCGTCTTCGTAGCTAATATTTGCCGATGAATCAATCAGTAAGTTCCGATCAATTTTGGTAACTCATTCAGTAACAAACGTTGAAAGCCAGATCGATAGCTGGAGCACAATCTGTGCAAATACCACGAACCTTTCCCCAAAAGATCATTTAATAGAAATCCCAGCATTGTTAGAGCACCATCGTTGCAAACACAGCATCACCTTTCCCCAAGGGATATTATGATCTTTAAGAAATAAACCAACTGTGTCAAATACATCACGTGCGGCAGTTGCCGTTTCAAGAGCTTTGCAAAAAAAAAAAAAAAACTTATCTTTAAAGTCCAATCATAAATATACCTTCACATAAACCAATAACTGTGAACAGTTTGCAACGTCTTTATATTCATCAAGCTGGATACTAAATATTGGAAGTGGAGCAGATTTAATTTCCTGGATTACCTGATCAAGAATACCAACAGAAATGTCATCTATTCTCCTGCGGACAGTTTCGTTAGATAAGGAAATTACACTCATTTTCGTGAAAAATTCGTCACCAATCAAAATGAACGTTTATGCAATGTCTATTTTTTTTTTAGCCGGACCAAAACAATCTGATTTTAAGACCATAGGCGACCCCCAGGAAAGGGTCACGCGACCCCCAAAGGGGTCACGACCCACAGGCTGAGAATCGCTGACCTAGACCTTAATTTAAAAACTGGAACATTGTATTTTATATTCAGTGCTTCTCTATAACAGTATCATTAAAACTGGTAAGTAATTGCAAGACAGGAAGAAAGTGATATACCCAAAATCCTTAAAATTTAGTGTTTGCATGTTGATGAAAAAAAATTACGTACTCAATTTTCAACACAGTATTTTTATACTTCTGTCAATAAGATGCTGTCGTAGATTTGCTCATTTCTCGATTCTTGCAACTTGGTCTTTTCGACTGTGGTAAATTTTCTCCGACGTTATACCTTTTTGTTGCAGTGCACTCTATATGTCGGCTGGATTAAATTGGCCATGTCAGATGGCCACGTCTTTAGCCCGATAATAGTAGCATTCTCCTGACGTAGGATGTTCATCACTCAACCGGATGTGTGAGATAGAGCTTCATCCTCTCTACGGTACAGTTATGGCAACCAAATGTCTCTTGAATGACAGGAAAACTTGTCTTGAGTTCATGTTCACAATAACTTTCATTGTTTACTTTGGCTCCTGGTTCCACTTGCACAACATAAGTTTTCCCCAGTCGTGAGACACCAACATGTGTCATGATACCGTGGCTGAAATGTTCCCGTTCTCGTAAATGTCTCCTTTATGGAACTCAACTTCTCTTTTATTCAACTAAATAAACATGGTCATTTTGAGAATAAACTACTGGCGTGACTTGGGTGAATCTCTTTTTGTCTGTTGAACAAATATTTGGTACATTTCTCTCATTATGAAAACGTTCAAATAGCTGCTGACTCCACAGGAAACGTTTCAATTTGCAATTTTTGTTGAGCGTCGGCATCACACGCCCCTGCCTATTAAGTTAAAACTAAAGCTTCACAATGCGTTGCACCAACTACCGAGGTAGACATTTTTTTCATTTTCCCGCGATCTTTTCAGACTTCGAGGATGTCACTCTGGATTGCAGATCGGCTCAGTCACACGACCGATGTTCTGTCGTGTGCTAGCAGTCTCCGGGTTAACGTTCTGTTGAGTCGTTTTAAAGAATTACTTTTTAATAACCCACAGACACCAGCTCATGTTCCAGTCTTGGTTCAGACACTCATTTTTTTTATTGTGCTTTTAAACACCCAGTTTGTCCCCTTTTGTCCACGCTTCTGAAACAATAGTATGTTTGGGTCAAGGTAGTGGCATCCTTAGCGTTGATGTTACCCATTTCGGTAATATCATGGTTTAATAAATTTTGGCATTTGCCACAGAAACCCGCGTCATTCTTGTCTGGTGACCTACTAGTAATATACAAAATATATTTACCTAACACAAATAGGTCGTTTGACTTTTTGCACCTCCTAGCCCCTTTTTTTGTATTCTAACCCCCCCCCCTCCTTGCATTGAAAGATGATAGGTAAGAAAATATCCTAATCAAATCTATTAATCGCCTTTCATGGTTTTATAAATTTTGGCATTTGCCACAGAAACCCGCGTCATTCTTGTCTTGTGACCTACTAGTAATATACAAAATATATTTACCTAACACAAATAGGTCGTTTGACTTTTTGCACCTCCTAGCCCCTTTTTTTGTATTCTAACCCCCCCCCCCTCCTTGCATTGAAAGATGATAGGTAAGAAAATATCCTAATCAAATCTATTAATCGCCTGAAACATGTCAGGCCCACTGCAATCTTATGGATTGCTGGTCTCACCCCACGTCTCTAAGGTTAAGTCACTGCCAAATATTTTAACTAGCATCTCTTCCGTTGGTCTCAAATGAAGCGTTGAATGTTAAAAATGAAAATTCAGATATTAGCTAAAATACATTCTCTGTCTTTAAACTTATTTTAAAAAATCTAAGGTCTATAAATATTTAAAGGTCGAGAAATTCTAGAGAAAATGCATACCATGAAGGGCGCCACACCTGGAGTGAATTTAGTTCATGTGCCGCTGGTGCGGAGGTCAAGGTATCTTTGATCAATATGTGACTAATTTGGACGCTTCCCACCCGAAAGTTTGAAATGCCACATCAAAATTATTCGAAATAAACATCGAATTAAAATATACACCAAAATGTACTCCTGCATTTTAAATTTGCATGATTATCTTCAGCACCCTCCATTTTTGCACCACTTTCCCTCATGCTGGTTAATGTAACAGTATGAATTTGAATACATTTTTGTGAATTATGTTTACACGGGGGCACGCCAAAACCGTAGTGAATTCAATGTATGTAACTTGACGCTACAATTCCTTTCTCAGACACTTAAAATTTTCTCCCTCCGATCTAAATTCTAATAGAAATACTGAACTCAACTATACTCCAAAATGTGTTTCTTGATTTTGAAATAATAAAAATTTTCTGACAACGCCATCTCCCCAGATCCCTCTACAACTCAAGATTCATTGGCGGCCTTAATTTTTGTCCCACTTTCTCATTGAAAATGATAGCTCATTGTAGTGCAGATAGATACACCGCCTAGTGGTGTAGCTAATATTAGTGACACCATAGCCAAATATTTTTAGCCGCTCTCCCTTTCATGATATAAACTCTGAAGTTTTCCGAAAATGTCGCGCCTAAAATAAAGAAAGAGTGGGTAGACCATCTCATCCATCCAATTTTTTCGCCTCTGGCGGGCGCACCTAGCGTGTTTGTCATCAGAAGACAAGATTCATTTTTACACCCCCCCCCCCCTTTTTTTAACTCTGAAACTAATAAACATTAAAAACCATCAAAGGCCATTCTTGAACACAGGAACGTGTTATTAAAAGCGTCTGGTTTACGTCATCTTTCCCCTTGCATGAACTCCACCTGACCACAAGTTTCACACCTCGACAAGGGTGTGGTTTAATTATAAATATTCTCCTTTCACCTTGTCTACAAATAAAAACAATCTATATTCTGTATAATAAGAATTATTTAGAAATATCGAGACTAATCGAGGTGGGAATACAATGTGTAAGCCCATTCTGGAAATTCACTAAAACAGACTTTATATACACCTCGAGAGATTGAGCTTTTACAAGTGATTTGTTATTACGATACGAGACGAAGATTTGAATATTAATATTTACTCAACACTATTTCAACACTGAACCTGTACAAATCATCACGTTATTGTGAGTCAATAGCTTTAGTTTTGATTTCTTTATGATTTTGTAATTTTATAATTAACTTAATGAAATTATTAATTGTAATTAGCCCTATTTTGGGTATCGTTTTGGGTATCTTAATTACCGTATTGAAATTATGGTATCGTCTTTTATTGTTTACTGTTTGTCAAGGAGCCATATAGTCAATTAAGTCCCACTTGCACCCCTGAGCTACGCTTATGATCACTGCAAACTGCAAACTGGCAGTGCCCTCCACCCTCACGGAATATCTGAAATGCTCCGCCACTGGAAATGTCTGAAAAAAGAACTGAATATATCATTCTTCGTTTTTCACTAGTTAAAAGGTAAAGGAATAATAATGGGTAACACAGTCTTTCACTGAATGACAGTGTGTTTGAATTAAAATCAGTAATAACATTTTTGGACCCAACCGACACATTGTAGCAAAATCTTGTCGTGTTGCGGTACACGCTAAAAATAATTTCAAACAAGTTCTTTCAAGAATTTCATAAAATTTAAATCTATTGCGGTGCTTTGGGGTTACTTAATTGCTTATCTTGTCAGCGGGATTTTAGTTCGATTCGGGTTCAGTAGTGAGCGGGGTAGAGGCAGACCGAATTTCGGCTTCGGCTTCAGTTTCGGCGCCGAAAGTGGCAATTTTATCACTTTCGGCCAATTTTTGGTTTTGGCCGAAACTGGAAAGTTAACTTTCGGCTTAATTTCGGTTTCGGCCGAAAGAGAAAAGTTAACTTTCGGTTTTTCTTCGGTTTCGGCCGAAATTGACTTAGACTTTCGGCCATCCGGCCGTAAGTGACTCAGGTTTTCGGTCATTTAATACTAAGCAAAAGCGATATTTAACAACAAACTAAGCGACATTTAAGAAAAAATTAAGCGATCTTTGAGAACAAACTAAATGATATTTAACAACAAACTAAGTGACATTTAAAAACAAACTAAACGATCTTTAAGAACAATCTAAGCGATCTTTAATAACAAAATAAACGATTTTTAAGACCAAACTAAATGATCTTTAAGAACAAAACAAATGATCTTTAATGATTTATAAGAATAAACTAAGCGATCTTTAGCAGAAGACTAAATATTTTTTAGGAACAAACTGGACGATCTTTAACAACAAACTAAGCGATCTTTTACAACAAACTAAAAGATCTTTAACAACAAACTAAACGATCTTTAACAACAAACTAAACAATCTTTAACAACAAACTAAACGATCTTTAACAACAAACTAAGCGATCTTTAAGAACAAACTAAACAGTCTTTAACAAGAAAATAAGCAATCCTTAAGATGAAACTAAGCGATATTTTAGAACAATCTAAGCGATCTTTATGAACAAATCCACCGATCTTTAAGAACAAACTAACTGATCAATAACAACCAACTAAACGATCTTTAAAAACAAATTAAGTGATCTTTTAGAAGAATATTTTTTAGAGACCCGGTTTAAAAAAAATAATATGTTGCACTAATTTCCCCTCCTCGCCCCCCCCCCTTCCCAATTTTTGGCAAATTTTCTCCTACCATACAAATTTGAAAAAGCAATTTAAATTACTTTGATATTAAAATGGTAAAATCCAAAGTATTCATTAGATCAAGGGTATCAAACTCAAATTATGGGGTGGGGGGTGCGCAGGAGGTAGTGTCTGAATAAGAGTGGGCCGCATCAAATAATCCACAAAAAAGCGATTACAACTGTTACAATCTGGTCAACCTTTATAAATAACAATGAAATAATTAAGGGATCTCAAGAACTACTCACTGTTGCCAGAGACCTGGCATACAAAAATATATAGAGTCATTAAAAAAAAAA
>CAXITT010001222.1:12710-113482 GCA_964033795.1 Lymnaea stagnalis | reverse complement strand
CCCCCCCCCCACCACGGGATATGCCTGAACGAAACCCTCTGTGTAAGTCAATAATAAATTAAAATCCATTTATTAAATGTTTTTTACTTTTGTAGGGAGTGCGAGGCATAATCAAGCATTCGTAAGGAATGCAGAGTGCAGAGAAGGAAAAAAAATGGTTTTGGGAAACGATTTAGGGATGAGCTCAAAAGTCCTACATAAATCATGTTTCATTTGTGACGGAATAGTTTTTGTATAGACGTTAATGTCAAGAAACACGGGGATGGGGGTGCTTTCAGGTTCAGGCAAATAAGAAATATATGATGGGTAGAGAAAAACCAGAAGAAGCACAAAAACAAATAGTGAACGTTTCGCTCCAAAAGCCTTCGACAGCAAACACATAGAAAGACCAATACTCGTAGCTAGCTGTAGATTTCATATCTGTACAATAAGCTAAGAGTATGTGTCTCTGTCTGGAGCTGTTTTTGTTACACCTATGGCTTTTGATGCCAAAAAATTCATGTATCCCAACATTTGTTTTTCCACAACGCCCCAACAGGGCGCCTAAAAGAGGTTTAAATCCCCCCCAGTCCTGTCTAAGATCTCCCCCTGCCACCTTTTGACATTTGTCAATCAGCGACTTTATACCCTCATACTCTCTCATTTTTCCCCCTCACGTGGGGCGTACACAGTCCTTTTTGAAACACATGTTTAAGACGAGGTTTTCGATTTAATCTGGTTCGTTTTTCTTTACAAATTCTCGATATTCCAGAAGTAAATGGGTACCCAAAGTACAGAAGCGTCTAAGTTTTAACAAGTCAACACAGTTCATAGATAGAAATACATTTAAAAGTGTTTAAACTATTTATTTTGGAGCAAAAGAAAAATAAAATTAAATAAAAAGGGGGGGGGGGGGCAAAACCAACCGCTTCACGAGCCATTTTCTTTGCAAATCAACTTTTCACCTAGCATATATAAGTATCCCCAAATAAACGATGTCTTAAAATTAAATCCACATAATGAAATTCAAAATAAATGTACAAAAGTGAAATTTACATTTGTGATGTTAGTTTATATATTTTCTATTACCTGACTTTTAAAATTTATTTCCATTTAAATAGAAAGCTGAAAAACTAATTTATTTCTAATTCATCCGGCATGTTGTGGGCCAAAAAATTAGCGTGCTCCGCTGAATGTGGCTCGCGATCATCGGATGGGCCATTCTTATTTCATTGAGATCTTTGTAGCCAAATTGCATCTCATATATGACTCAAAGGAATAGCTTTCTGTGTGAGTGTATTAATAAAATTGTTTTGCAGTTAAGTTTCAATATTAGATCAAAGGCGTGTACTCCTTTGTGCCACTTGTGTATGTAGTACGAAATCATCCACTGGCTTATTGAACTTGGATTAGAGTTTGACCGACTGCAAGTACCCGTTCCCCAGCAGAGCTGTGGAGAACCCTGGGCAGGACTACCGCAAAGGGAAAGGGAGGGATGACAACATCAACACTAGACATGGGCATCGCAGTGTCAAAGTCCGCTGGCCTTGGGGACTCCGTCGCTTTCCATATTCATTTATTATTTTTTATTGTGCCGCTCTGTAATCCTGGTTTTAATTTATGCAGACATAATGTAAGAAGAGATGATTGCTATATGCATTATCACGACTTGTGTTGCTTGGGCGACTCCCCCCTCCCCTCTCATTCTAATAACTCGTCCTGTATGAGGATGTCCGTAAAACTTACGTACATACAAGATCAGACCGTTCACCAACCCCCAGAATGAAATTAGATCCTTTTTTGTGGGGTCCTTAAGCGGTGTAATGCGTCTAGCCACATGCCTCTTTAGCCTAGGTTAATCCGGTGAGGAATCAGTTACCACTTACTGTAATAACATTGGACCAGGAGACCTGGCAATGGAGAGGATAACGGTGAATTGGAGCAAATACGTTTTAAAACAAGAAATATAAACTAAAGATAGAAATTACATCGTGCGAAATATTTTTACTTAACAATATGATCGCCATCCATGGGCGCCCAGAGGAATTTTCCCTGAAATTGGGGGCGGGGGGGGGGGGTTGACAAACTTTTGACAATCTTTTTCATTATTTAAACACATCATTGAATCATATGTATTAGTATTAACTTACTTTTAAATTAGACTTGATTTTTTTTTTTTTTTTTTGCAAACATAAAACAGTCATTTTGAAAAAAAACTAAATCTTAAAATAAATTATTAAGCTTATAATATAAACTATGAAACTAATAGACCCACACCTGTCTTGAGATTCTTTAATTTCAATCTTTAAAAAGGAATTGAAGTCAGCGTTAATCCTTTCCAAATATTTCAATGACTTAAGGCATCAACTCTGCCTTATTTCTGTCCAATCTTAAACCAGGCGGTTCACATCAGCGGAGGCCTTGGACGCGCTAATGCACTGATGCCCCTAACCTTCTATATATTCAGGGCCGTGCGAAGAGGGGGGGGGGTGTGAGCGCAAATCACCGTGGTGCCAATACAAAGGAGCGGGAAAAGCTTTTTAAGACAATGAACTAAATGATCAAATCCCATGTACTTCATGTTCACGGGGCGGAAAATTGTCTTCCTTGTGTGTCCTCGGGTAACGCTTTGCCTCGGCACGCCTCTGTCTATAACCTACATTTCAATTAATATTATAAAAAGCATCATGGTCTATGCGTTTTGACTAGTTGCATTTAGGTAACTTTTATTTTTTTCCACGGGGGAGTGGGTTTAGTATTTCAGGCATTCGGGTAAAAGCTGAGGGGGGGGGGGGGGAGAGATAATCTATTAGCACCGAAATTAGCAATTTTGATGCCCAGGGCCAGCTCGGATTTTGTCGCTACCACCTCACATAACTATAAATTCCTTCTTATAGTTCAGGCCCTTAGAATTTGTATAGCCCAACTACGTACTCAACTAAAGAAAGATTATAATTTGACCATTAAAAAAACAATCATTGTATTTACTTGAGTTCAGCGCTTCAAATCATTTCTATGAACTTCGCCTTTGATCCCGCGTGGCGTTCTCACTGGTAAAAAGGCTTATTTTACCACTTCCCCATAACCTATCGAGCTGAAACTCGGCACATAATCTTATTGCCGTTTTCAGCGTATTCTAAAAAATTTCTAGACCCTTTAAAAGCACAGGCCACCTCGAGCATGAGGTCAACAGGAGCCGTGAGACCCTGGGCAAGTGGGCAGTATATCCTTGCCTTACGACGGTTCTCCTTTTCTCCAGTGTTTCACTGGTTTGGTGCAGGGGCGTTACTAGGGTTATTAAAAACCGGGACTAACCTCTTAGTCTGACATGATTGTAAACACAAATCTTACTTTAGATCATGGACATTTCCACTGTAACTATTTTTGCGATGTTTGTTCCGCAGAAAATGATTGTGAATAATATCTGCACAATCTAATTTTTACCTTCTAAAACCTTTTTAGAAATATACTCGTTTATCTGATTTAAGATATGTCAGTCTGGATTCCTATAATGATGCTTAAGAATGCTATTGCATTCTACAAACACTTTTGTGCCACTCTCTTTCCACATGATTACGAGCACCTAGAGGAATGTCATTGTACTCTGTGAAGTGTGTTGTTATAAATGCCACTTGGTGCCCGTCATGAAGGGTTTGCGGGAAAACATGACAAAATAGACACACTGGACCTTTCAGAAGGCTAGAAAAGGCAAGAAACGGTATAGGAGCGGATGCGAAATTGTCAGGTCACTACTTTGAGTTGTTGTTCAACTAGTTGGTCCTCTCTTGTCAGTGTCATTATACTTAAGCCGGGTTCTTGCTGCTTACTTGCAGGTCTGTCAGGGATATTCATCTTACTTTTAATGAGATTCATAAATCTGACTATCCCTATGTTTTTCTTTGACACTACGCTAGTACCACTGCGCCTACCACTTCAGACCGTCCCCCGGAATCTCTAACTCTACCATCTGTATCTCCAAACACGATTCCCTTTTATTTCCCGTCATCGTGACTATAAACTCTACGAGCTATGCCTCAACCGGTCATTGAATTACAACAACATTCTCACGACCAGATCCATTTACACCCCGCTCCCCCCCCCCCCCCCCCCCCCCCCCCCCCCCCCCCCCCCCCCGGTTAAGTTTTTTTTTCAATCCCTGATTATTAATCTAACGCCACCCATTGTCTTCATGAACATTTCCCTTGTACCAGCTAACTACAAATCCAATTCCTAAAATTCATTCGTGATAGATCTTCCCACAGTGTTCATTTGGTGTCTCCCCTGTACTGCCTTAAACTCTTCCATTTTCAGGTCAAATGCTCCGCCATCTTATATACTTTGTTTATTCCGGTACCTGCGCCCACCGTTACCCTTCTCAGCTCCAGGTCATTGGCGACATTTAAAAAGAAATAATATCTATTTTAAATACACTATTTTTATATTCATTGAGACAAAATGCAAATTTTAATAAAATAATTTTTAGTCTTAATTTATTACGTTCCACGGGCGGGGTGGGGGAGGGGGTGGGGGTGGGGACGGGGGTGGGGAGTATGTTGTCCGTCTCATTTCATAGAGTTGGCACCCGTATCTCCAACAAAGGGCATTTGTTTAAGTTACGATTATGTTAGGTCAGAGCTGTCATAATAGTCAATGAATCAATAAATTTATTTGGATTTGGTATAACAAGATGACGTGCTCCGCATCAATGATTCTGGGGAGGAATGGAAAAAAGATCAACAATTGATAAGAAGGTTGGGGAGCAGGGTTTCTTTCGGCATATCTAAATGGCAATGTTCAATTTATCTGAAAAAAAGTGATAGTAGTTTAAAATGAAAAATAAAAAAAAATAAATCTAAATATTGGGAAATTTCTCCTAATTTATAAACAACTCATGTCTTCTTTACATAATAATACTGTTTACATACGATTTGCAAAGGATGACCAGTTTAGATAATCCATAAAAATGCATAGGCCTATGCATTTTTACTTAACCTTTCTACTTAACTGTTGTTTTTTTCTCTCTTCTTTATTGACTAACGTAAAACGTAGCAAAGTTAATTATTTCACGTAAGTGGATTACTAAATATCTTTTTTTTTTCCATTTGTGTTTAGCATTTTAAAATTATGTTAGCAAAGCTTTTGTTTTTGCAATGGAAACTTTTTAAAATCATTTGTTGTTTAAAGTTCATTTATTAACTATGTAGATAACCCCCAAAAGAGGTTTTATTATTTTTTTTAATCAAAGCCACAAACTATATAATAATAGATGACAACTGTAATATCATTGAATTTAAAGTCATCCACGTAAAATTGTGCTCGCCCTATTTCTTACCCCCGATATATATGTACCTAAGAAGCTTAATTACTTGTCAAATTCATTTTGAGGGGAATCTTGTGCTGCGTTGGGCTATTGAAACTATCTTTTAACTCCCCCCGCCCACCATAACAATGTTAAAAAAAAAAATTATTCATGAACTTGTAACCCCTTAAATTACGATAAAACAATTTTTTGTTTCAATGCACATGCGATGTTCTTATTTGGATGAGTGATTAGTGGATTAGTGAATGCTATTTGACATGTAGTTTCGCTGCACTGATTGCATTAAATGGCATTTCCGTATTTTAAAGTATATGTGAAGGTTATTTTTTTTTACTACTTTATAACTTCATAAAGGTTTTTTTAGAAAGAATAAAAGGTAAAAACTGATTAAATGTTAAAAATACAAAGCTTAATTTGTATTTAATTTTAGAAAATTGTAGATATTAAAAAAAAGCCATCTATTATTTGTATTAATTTTACTTGAAGGGGAAAATATACTGTCGGTTTTGTTAGGCACGGTTATAAAATCAAAGAAACTTAGAAATGTGGCTAAAATAGGCAATCGCACAATGACGTCATTTGCGTTATTATTTAGATCAAATAAATTTTATTTTTATTTCGCACGTACTAAAATGCGCACTTAGATTAACAGATGTTTGGGTTTTCCCGATAAATGTGATTAAGATGCAATTCTTAAATTATAATATTTTGATTAATATTTTTTCACAATATTTACATTTGGATAAAAAAAAATTAAATAATTCCTTAGTTGTTACTTTAAATATATTTGTAAATTATAATAATAGTGCTTAAATTTTTGCTAAAACAAACGTGGAAATATAAATTTTTTGCGCATGTAAATTTATTTGATTTACGTAAAATAATAGAAAATAACTATGATTGTTTTTTGAGAATCCGAACGTATCAAAATATATTCGGGTTTTTAGCGTTATGTCAGTATATCTCATTCTTATATATATATTGCAACTCCTGTAACAAGCTGTTCCGCCATCTATCAGCACTGTTGCTGCTATATGCATTTCTATCGCATAGTTAGTAAGAAAGCATTAGTTAGGTCTGAGTAGAAGGACTGTGGTGAGACAGGCCAAAGCCCAACTTGGGACTTCTCTTGCCTATTGTCCCATTCTCTCACGTTCTCCTTCTTTCTTTCCTATTTTTTCTCTCTGTCTGTCTCTCTCTCTCTCATTCTCCCTTACTCTATCTCCTCCTCCATTTCTATCTCTATGTCACTCTATTTCTTTCTTTCTCTCTGTTTCTTTCTTTATCTTCATACTTCTCGCCTTCTCTCTATCTCTTTCGCTCTCTCTCTCTCTCTCTCTCTCTCTCTCTCTCTCTCTCTCTCTCTCTCTCTCTCTCCCTCTCTCTCTCTCTCTCTCTCTCTCTCTCTCTCTCTCTCTCTCTCTCTCTCTCTCTCTCTCTATCTCTCTCGCTCTCTCTCTCTCTCTCTCTCTCTCTCTCTCTCTCTCTCTCTCTCTCTCTCTCTCTCTCTCTCTCTCTCTCTCTCTCTCTCTCTCTCTCTCTCTCTCTCTCTCTCTCTCTCTCTCTCTNAATCAACTGTCCAGTGATCCCTCTTGTTGCCCGATAATTTTAACTTCAAAAAATATATCTATCTATAAAGTTTCTCCAATCAATCCATGAAATGTAATAAAGAAAAATGGGGGGGGGGGGGCTGAAAATTTGATGGGGATGGTAGGTTGTTTTTCCAAATCGCCCATGTCTCTTTTCACGAGAAGAAAATAGGTATTCTATGTACCTTTAAATTTAATGATTGTTACTGATTCTACATCTAATACTTCATTTATTAAATTTTTGCTTGGTCCAACATTGTCGCGAGGCAACATATACTTAAGCCGACAATCATCAGACTTATAATTCCATCAACAAATTGGATGTATATATGTACAAGCTATGTCCCCTTCCATACATCGATCTGAATTCGTTGCTGTTGGAACTGAACTCATCAGCTTACGACTATTCACTTGGATGCTTATCCATTTTTTGTATCATTTTTGCCTTTGGCCTGGTTTCTAATTACTGGACCGACTTACCTTGAAGCTGGAACTAGGGGATTGATTTACGTCCTACACCAAACTGCTTGACGGCTACTAGAAGGATTTCGAGATCCAGGGACTCTCACTACCCCAATTTATCGCTGAAGAGTCATCTTCCCCATCGAAGAGATCCCACGGAATCTACGACCAGGAATTCCGACTTCGCTACGCTTAGAACAGCTCCGAAGACCGGAACAGGGACACACTTCGAGAACAGAAGGAGCTCCCACACTGTGTGATCCACCGAGGTCCTCATTGGAACTATAAAGGCTAAGTCGACAAAGATTGAGCATATAATTTGAGCAATATAGCATTAATAATGATGATACCGTCTGTATGTCAGGGACACTTGCATTTCATTGATATACCTTTCTAATTGGATGAAATCCATTTGATGTATATAAGTTAAGCATCAAGAGTGTGTAACGGAGGTGTGACGATCTGAAGCTGGACTTTGTAAAATTTCTTCCACAGTAAATCTGCGTTTGGAAACCATTGTAAAATAATACCTTTCCCTCTCTTCAAGCTGCCTCGCAGTAGCATTGCAAGAGTGAGTTCCCTGGTTTTTAGCTCATTTCTACACAAGGCCGCTCATCCCAAATGGGTGCATTCTGTGTTCAAAACCTCTCCCGATGAACCTTGAGAAATTATTACCATACCGCCCACCAGTATTGCCCTGGAGACAGCAAAGCGGAGTAACTTCCTTTGTTGTTATTTAATTTCTAAACCAGAAAACTCACGCCAAAGCTTGAATTTGGATTTTCACCTCAGCCGGATAAACTTTTAGGGTAGAAGGTCAAACTCGCAACATCGAAAGTGATTGTCATGTGATGGAAAAACATACAACACTTAAATCACCCAATTGAATCATCACCTAATCGTCACCCAACTCGAATAAATACCCTGAATAAGCAATAGTCTGTCTTTTATGATCTGATCACTTGACCGTGGACGCTGGAAGGATCTAGGGACTTAGTACTTCACTAGCGTGATACTTAACTGCGACTGCTGCCTAGAGAACTAGTAAGTACGCAACCATGATTTTGATACTATGGTATAGAACTTGTATTGTTCATATAGCTATGTAGCCATTATTCGATCGTACTTGATCGTATTCTAATAATGCCTATATTATAGTATTGATATTATGCATTCTGATATTGCCTTTGCACACGGGCTACGACACGCCGCCATCCCATCATGGGGATGGTAGGTTGTTGTTCCAAATCGCCCATGTTTCTTTTAACGAGAAGACAATAGGTATACTATGAACCTGTAAATTTAATGATTAATAATGATTCTACGTCCCATAATTCATTAATTAAAATGCTTGCTTGGTCCAAAATTGTCGCGAAGCAACATATACTTAAGCCGACAATTATCAGACTTATAAATCTATCCAAAAAATTGGATGTATACGTACAAGCTATGTCATCTTCCATTCATCGATCTGAATTCATTGTTGTTGGAAAGGGACTTATCAGCTTATAGATATACGCCTGGATACTTATCCATTTTTGTGTCATTTTGCCTTTAGCCTGGTTTCTATTACTGGACCGAAGCACATTGAAACTGGAACTAGGGGATAGATTTACGTCCTACACCAAACTACCTGACGGCTACTAGAAGGACTTCGAGATCAAGGGACTCTCACTACCACAATTTATCGCTGGAGAGTCAACTTCCCCATCGAAGAGATCCCACGGAATCTACGACCGGGAATTCCGACTTCGCTACGCTTAGAACAGCTCCGAAGACCGGAACAGGGACACGCTTCTGGAACAGAATGACTTCTCACACTGTGTGATCCACCGAGATCATCACTGGGATCATAAATGCTAAGTCGACAAAGATTGAGCATAGAACCTTGAGCAATATAGCATTACTAATGATGATACCGTCTGTATGTTAGGGACACTTGCATTTCATTGATATATCTTTCTAAATTGGATGACTTGCATTTGTTGTACATATATTAATCACCAAGAGTGTATTACGGAGGACTGTGTAAATATTATTATTCAATAAATACTTATAGTTATTTTCTTTTTTAACAAAGGCTTCGATTCAGTCTATACTTTATGTATATAGATAGGTTGTTATGTCTGTGTGGTAATGTGGCTTAAATAACGAATCCGTAGACAGAGAGCCATGAGGAGATCTCATACGAGAGATACCCCTCACTAAAAGATCATAATTCAGAACACCACATCTCGATGGATGGATAGTTAAGGTATTTATTTATATTTTATGGATGGATGGATGGATAGGCAAGTAGAATAGTTAGGTATGTATGTATCTAATGATGGATATGTCACTAGATATGTTAGACTTGTGTGTCTCAAATGATTGATAGGTCAGTAGAAAAGTTAGGCATGTATGTCTCTAATGATGGATAGGTCAGTAGATAAGTTAGGCATGTACTCTCTAATGATATGTCACTAGATATGTTAGGCATGTGTGTCTCTAATGATGGATAGGTCAGTAGATAAATTAGGCATGTGTGTCTCTAATGATGGATAGGTCAGTAGATAAGTTAGGCATGTGTGTCTCTAATGATGGATAGGTCAGTAGATATGTTCGGCATGTGTGTCTCTAATGATGGATAGGCCAGTAGATAAGTTAGGCATGTATGTATCTAATGACGGATAAGTCAGTAGATACGTTAGGCATGTGTTTCTCTAATGATGGATAAGTCCTTACATAAGTTAGGCATGTATGTCTTTAATAATGGATAGTCAGTAGATAAGTTATGCATGTATGTCTCTATGATGGTTAGGTCAGTGGATAAGTTAGGTATGTATGTGTCGATAGATCGATAGGCCATGTAAGTATGGCAGGGTGGGTGTATAGAATGGTTCGTTAAAGATCACTTAGTTTATTGTTAAAGATCGTTTAGTTTGTTGTTAAAGATCGTTTAGTTTATTGTTAAAGATCGCTTAGTTTATTGTTAAAGATAGTTTAGTTTGTAGTTAAAGATACTTTAGTTTGTTGTTAAAGATCGTTTAGTTTGTTGTTAAAGATCGTTTAGTTTGTTGTTAAAGATCGTTTAGTTTTTGTTAAATATCGTTTAGTTTGTTTTTAAAGATCGTTTAGTTTGTTGTTAAATATAGTTTAGTTTGTTGTTAAAGATCGGTTCGTTTGTTGTTAAAGATTGATTAGTTTGTTGTTAAAGATCGTTTAGTTTGTTGTTACAGATTGTTTAGTTTGTTGTTAAAGATCGTTAAGTTTGTTGTTAAAGATCGTTTAGTTTGTTGTTAAAGATCGTTTAGTTTATTGTTAAAGATCGTTTAGTTTGTTCTTAAAGATCGCTTAGTACGTTGTTAAATATCGCTTAGTATGTTGTTAAAGATTGTTTAGTAGTGTTGTTAAAGATCGTTTAGTTTGTTGTTAAAGATCGTTTAGTTTGTTGTTCAAGATCGTTTATTTTGTTGTTAAAGATCGTTTAGTTTGTTGTTAAAGATCGTTTAGTTTGTTGCTAAAGATCGTTTAGTTTGTTGTTAAAGATCGTTTAGTTTGTTGTTAAAGATCGTTTAGTTTCTTGTTAAATATCGTTTAGTTTGTTGTTAAAGATCGTTTAATTTTGTTGTTAAAGATCGTTTAGTTTGTTGTTAAAGATCGTTTAGTTTGTTGTTAAAGATCGTTTAGTTTGTTGTTAAAGATCGTTTAGTTTCTTGTTAAATATCGTTTAGTTTGTTGTTAAAGATCGTTTAGTTTGTTGTTAAAGATCGTTTAGTTTGTTGTTAATGATAGTTTAGTTTGTTGTTAAAGATCGTTTAGTTAGTTCTTAAAGATCGTTTAGTTTTTCTTAAAGATCGCTTAGTACGTTGTTAAATATCGCTTAGTATGTTGTTAAAGATTGTTTAGTTTGTTGTTAAAGATTGTTTAGTTTGTTGTTAAAGATCGTTTAGTTTGTTGTTCAAGATCGTTTAGTTTGTTGTTAAAGATCGTTTATTTTGTTGTTAAAGATCGTTTAGTTTGTTGTTAAAGATCGTTTAGTTTCTTGTTAAATATCGTTTAGTTTGTTGTTAAAGATCGTTTAGTTTGTTGTTAAAGATCGTTTAGTTTGTTGTTAAAGATCGTTTAGTTTGTTGTTAAAGATCGTTTAGTTAGTTCTTAAAGATCGTTTAGTTTGTTGTTAAAGATTGTTTAATTTGTTGTTACAGATTGTTTATTTATGTTGTTAAAGATCGTTTAGTTTGTTGTTAAAGATCGTTTAGTTTGTTGTTAAAGATCGTTTAGTTTGTTGCTAAAGATCGTTTAATTTGTTGTTAAAGATCGTTTAGATTGTTGTTAAAGATCGTTTAGTTTCTTGTTAAATATCGTTTAGTTTGTTGTTAAAGATCGTTTAATTTTGTTGTTAAAGATCGTTTAGTTTGTTGTTAAAGATCGTTTAGTTTGTTGTTAAAGATCGTTTAGTTTTTTGTTAAAGATCGTTTAGTTTCTTGTTAAATATCGTTTAGTTTGTTGTTAAAGATCGTTTAGTTTGTTGTTAAAGATCATTTAGTTTGTTGTTAAAGATCGTTTAGTTTGTTGTTAAAGATCGTTTAGTTTGTTGTTAAAGATCGTTTAGTTTGTTGCTAAAGATCGTTTAGTTTGTTGTTAAAGATCGTTTAGTTTGTTGTTAAAGATCGTTTAGTTTCTTGTTAAATATCGTTTAGTTTGTTCTTAAAGATCGCTTAGTACGTTGTTAAATATCGCTTAATATGTTGTTAAAGATTGTTTAGTTTGTTGTTAAAGATCGTTTAGTTTGTTGTTAAAGATCGTTTAGTTTGTTGTTCAAGATCGTTTAGTTTGTTGTTAAAGATCGTTTATTTTGTTGTTAAAGATCGTTTAGTTTGTTGTTAAAGATCGTTTAGTTTGTTGTTACAGATTGTTTAGTTTGTTGTTAAAGATCGTTAAGTTTGTTGTTAAAGATCGTTTAGTTTGTTGTTAAAGACCGTTTAGTTTGTTGTTAAAGATCGTTTAGTTAGTTCTTAAAGATCGTTTAGTTTGTTGTTAAAGATTGTTTAATTTGTTGTTACAGATTGTTTATTTATGTTGTTAAAGATCGTTTAGTTTGTTGTTTAAGATCGTTTAGTTAGTTCTTAAAGATCGTTTAGTTTGTTGTTACAGATTGTTTAATTTGTTGTTACAGATTGTTTATTTATGTTGTTAAAGATCGTTTAGTTTGTTCTTAAAGATCGTTTAGTTTGTTGTTAAAGATCGTTTAGTTTGTTGCTAAAGATCGTTTAATTTGTTGTTAAAGATCGTTTAGATTGTTGTTAAAGATCGTTTAGTTTCTTGTTAAATATCGTTTAGTTTGTTGTTAAAGATCGTTTAATTTTGTTGTTAAAGATCGTTTAGTTTGTTGTTAAAGATCGTTTAGTTTGTTGTTAAAGATCGTTTAGTTTTTTGTTAAAGATCGTTTAGTTTCTTGTTAAATATCGTTTAGTTTGTTGTTAAAGATCGTTTAGTTTGTTGTTAAAGATCGTTTAGTTTGTTGTTAAAGATCGTTTAGTTTGTTGTTAAAGATCGTTTAGTTTGTTGTTAAAGATCGTTTAGTTTGTTGTTCAAGATCGTTTAGTTTGTTGTTAAAGATCGTTTAGTTTGTTGCTAAAGATCGTTTAGTTTGTTGTTAAAGATCGTTTAGTTTGTTGTTAAAGATCGTTTAGTTTGTTGTTAAATATCGTTTAGTTTGTTGTTAAAGATCGTTTAATTTTGTTGTTAAAGATCGTTTAGTTTGTTGTTAAAGATCGTTTAGTTTGTTGTTAAAGATCGTTTAGTTTGTTGTTAAAGATCGTTTAGTTTCTTGTTAAATATCGTTTAGTTTGTTGTTAAAGATCGTTTAGTTTCTTGTTAAATATCGTTTAGTTTGTTGTTAAAGATCGTTTAATTTTGTTGTTAAAGATCGTTTAGTTTGTTGTTAAAGATCGTTTAGTTTGTTGTTAAAGATCGTTTAGTTTTTTGTTAAAGATCGTTTAGTTTCTTGTTAAATATCGTTTAGTTTGTTGTTAAAGATCGTTTAGTTTGTTGTTAAAGATCGTTTAGTTTGTTGCTAAAGATCGTTTAGTTTGTTGTTAAAGATCGTTTAGTTTGTTGTTAAAGATCGTTTAGTTTCTTGTTAAATATCGTTTAGTTTGTTCTTAAAGATCGCTTAGTACGTTGTTAAATATCGCTTAATATGTTGTTAAAGATTGTTTAGTTTGTTGTTAAAGATCGTTTAGTTTGTTGTTAAAGATCGTTTAGTTTGTTGTTCAAGATCGTTTAGTTAGTTCTTAAAGATCGTTTAGTTTGTTGTTAAATATCGTTTAGTTTGTTGTTAAAGATCGTTTAATTTTGTTGTTAAAGATCGTTTAGTTTGTTGTTAAAGATCGTTTAGTTTGTTGTTAAAGATCGTTTAGTTTGTTGTTAAAGATCGTTTAGTTTCTTGTTAAATATCGTTTAGTTTGTTGTTAAAGATCGTTTAGTTTGTTGTTAAAGATCGTTTAGTTTGTTGTTAAAGATCGTTTAGTTTGTTGTTAAAGATCGTTTAGTTAGTTCTTAAAGATCGTTTAGTTTGTTGTTAAAGATTGTTTAATTTGTTGTTACAGATTGTTTATTTATGTTGTTAAAGATCGTTTAGTTTGTTGTTAAAGATCGTTTAGTTTGTTGTTCAAGATCGTTTAGTTTGTTGTTAAAGTTCATTTAGTTTGTTCTTAGAGATCGTTTAGTTTGTTGCTAAAGAACATTTAGTTTTCTGTTAGAGATCGCTTAGTTTATTCTTATAAATAATTTAGTTTACTATTAAATATCATTTGTTTTGTTCTTAAAGATCATTTAGTTCGGTCTTAAAAACCGTTTAGTTTTTTTTTTCCATTAGATCGTTAGTTTGTATTCAAAGATCCCTTAGATTGCTCTTAAAGGTCACTTAGTTTGTTTTTAAGATCGTTTAGTTGGTTCTTAAATGTCCCTTAGTTTGTTGTTAAATATCGCTTTCGCTGAGTATTAAAATGACCGAAAACCTGAGTCATTTTCAGCCGGATGGCCGAAAGTCTAAGTCAATTTTCGCCGAAACCGAAACTAAGCCGAAAGTTAACTTTTCAGTTTTGGCCGAAACTGAAACTTGGCCGAAGTGATAAAATGGCCACTTTCGGCGCCGAAACTGAAGCCTAAGCCGAATTCGGTCAGTCTCTAATATATACATAATTATCCAGAAGGCATTCTTAATGGGTTATCAATTTTTTATAACAATTCTTTTTTTTTCTTATATTAGCTTTATATAAAAATAATTATAAACACATACTCCTAAATGAGTTGATGGATCTTGACTAAACTTAGTACACATATACTTTATTATCTATATTCAAGTATCAAAGTGTACTGAACTCATAATATCCATTACTCTGGGGCCGGGGGCCCCAGAAATGTTTCCTTATAAAAGCGATACAAATATCGATCGGCTTTATACTCCTACATGAAAGGATGGATCTTGACCAAACTTATTACATATACACATGATCATCCATATTCAAAAACCGAAGGGTACTGAACTCATAATATACATTTCTCTGGGGCCAGGGGCCCCAGTTCATTTTTCCTACTATAAGCTATATGAATATCAATAGGGTTAGACAACGATATAGGTTCTATGTGAATTGATGGACTTAGCCCTAGCGTGGTAGCAATACCCTTCATTGTCCGTATTGACATATTGGTTGATTTAAAACTAATAATATCCATTCTAAAATTTTCCAGAAAGTTCGATAATTTTAAAAAGCTGTATCTATGGTATTTTTAAGTAGATTTTAATGGGACAAATTTTAACTCTATTATTTATCCGTCTGATATCTATAGGACCCCCCTATCTCAGGCATAACTAAATCGGTACAGTTATGGAATGGGTCCCCTTGATTAACTTAAAAGAAAAATGATTATAATTATGTCATTTGTTAAGGATTTTATCGTATTCAACAAATAATTAGAAAAGTAGTTTTTACACATGGCTTGAGCAGGTTTTTAAATTTAATCTAGAATATTCCAGAAAGTTCTAAATTGTTACAATGGGATATATAGTGGGATGTAAGGGATTATTGAAATGTTAGTTAGTTTTATTCATTTCTATACTGCTTCGGAGTTACCTGCTCTCTCAGTACCACTGAAGAATTTTTTGATGCAGGATCCCAAAGGGGTCGGTATCTCATCATAATCTTTATCCCATCAGGATTAGGATCCCACCAGAAAACGGGATCCCACCGGGATCGGGATCATAACTTTGAATGGATCCACCGGGATGGGGATCACACAGAGAAACGCGACTGCGCCGAGATCGGTGTCAGAATGGGATCGGGGTACCAATGGGTTCGGGGGTCATATATATATATATATATATATATATATATATATATATATATATATATATATATATATATATATGATGAGCACTTGGGAATACGAACCAATAGTGAAGGAGGAGATAGAAAAAAAAGAGAATGGATAATATGGCACTTGGTTTTACGACCATATCATTAATAATATGTGATAAGATAATGAATAGATTGTGACTGTGACGTCATCAAGTGGAGAAGATTTATTCCAAGTGTTCTTTAAGATCAGTACAAGTATTATCTAGTTATAATTATTATTGTGATTACGTATTAATAAAGGATAGCCACTATATTTCATTGGAATCCACAACGCCTCTGTTGTTGATAGATAGTATTGTGGTAAGCTGTGCACTGTGAGCGATCATAGACTTGACAGTTACCGAAGAGACTTCCACTTCTAGTGTTTGTTGTGTCTGCTTAAAAGAAAGCAGCGGTTTCCGGGCCTGCCGAAACTGTCATCGTAATGTTCATGTTATCTGGTGGGCATGCTGCTAAAGACGAAGGAGACGATGAAATAGAAGGTTATGGTGTTTGTAACACATGCTATTTTTGCTGATATAGCAATACTTGTATTAGCATGGTTAACTATTTCTGCAGTGGATGGCCTGCCGTTATCTCTTGAATAATTGCTTCATTCATTCCTAAAATTATAAACTTATCTGTTCTCTCACACAATTTAGTGGCAACGTCCAATGAATTTAAACAGTACTTTATTATATGAATTAATAACCACATTAATAATAATAATAATTTCTATGAGGATATCCTGCATTAATTCCAGTATGCAATAAAAAAAACACACTTCAATATTCAATATATCACATCACAATAAAATCACAATTAGAGACCGACCGAAAGTGATTTTCTGATTTCGGCCGAAGCCGAAAATAGGCCGAAAGTTTAAAATGACTTTCGGCCGAAACCGAAAAAAGGCCGAAAGTTTAAAAATGACTTTCGGCCGAAACCGAAAAAAAAGCCGAAATTTACAAATGAATTTCGGCCGAAACCGAAGCCGAAACCGAAAATGTAATATTAAGATATTTTGAAATTCGTTCCCGCATACATTCTGCATACATCGAAAATGATGTGGGAAAGTATAAATATTTACATTCTTTTTATAAAAAAATGAGATATCGTGAATATTAGGTGAGCGGAAAAAAAGTCACAGGAAAAAAAGTAACAGGAAAAAATGTAACGGAAAAAAGTAACAGAAGCATTCAGCCATCAGATATCATAAATAAATTCTGACAAGAGTTGTGGGATCCCGTAACCTATTGGGATCCCATATCTTATCGGGATCCCTACCCCACAAGGATCCCGACCCCATTGGGATACCAATTTTGATTGAGATCCCTTTCCCTCAAATAATCCCATTGGGATCCTGACCCCATTGTGATTCCGACCCTAGGGACCCCAGCCCCAATTGGATCCCGATCCCGATTGGGATCACTTTCTCAAAAAGGATGTCATTAGGATCCCAACCCATTGGGATCTCGACCCCATTGTTATCCCGATCCCATTCTGATCCTGAAAGGATCCCGTTTCTAAATGGGATCCTGACCCCATTGGCATCCTTATTCTAAATGACATCTCATATCCAAATGGGACTCCGACCCCTGTGGGATCCGAACTAATTGAGATCCAAATGGGATCCCATTTCCAAGTAGGATACCACTTTCCAAATTGTACCCTTTTCCAAATGGGATCCCGATCCCACTAGGATCCCGCTTCCCGGAAGGATCCTTTTCTCCGATGGGATCCCGTTTGCCGCAGGATCCCTATTTGATCCCGTCACTAAGTTTTGTCAAGATCCACCTATTTATGCAGGATTATTTGTGGTTAATTTTATTTTTAAAGCTCATATAAGAAAAAAAAACGATTCCGGGCCCCCGGACTTTTTTTCCTGTGACTTCTTTTACTACATATCGATATATAGGGGTCTCAAACTCGCGGCCCGCGAGCCTTTTGTGACCCTCAAGACGATATTTTGCGGCCCGCTTCATGACAGAAAAGTTTAGTGTAAATGCGCCGGCCCGTTTCCCCCATTCTCATATCTATAACGTGACTCTCCGCGACGGTTTCAGTCGAATCTCACCGACTAGTCTAATTCTGATTTTTTTGGTAGTGTTGCTATGTATTTTTGTATGCAACAGTGAGTAGGTGGATGAAAGTGAATCCTAGTTTTTGAGAACCCTTAATGATTTCATTGTTATTTATAAAAGTTGAGCAGATTTTAACAGTTGTAATCGCTTTTTTGTGGATTACTTGATGCGGCCCACTCTCATTCAGACACTACCTCCTGCGCCCCCCCCCCCTCGATGATTTGAGTTTGAGACCTTTGATCTAATGAATACTTTGGATTTTACCATTTTAATTTTAATATAAAAGTAATTTAAATTGCTTTACAACTTTTTAAAATTAGTATGGTAGGAAAAAAATTGGCAAAAATTGAGGGGGGGGGGAATTGATGCAAAATATTATTTTTTTAAACCGGGTCTCTAAAAATTGTGGTTGTAAAGGATTGCTTAATTTGTTTTTAAAGATCGTTTATTTGGTTGTTATTGGTCGGTTAGTTTGTTTGTTAATAGATCGCATTATTTGTTCTTAAATATCGTTTAGTTTGTTCATAAAGATCGCTTAGTTTGTTGTTAAAGATCGCTTAGTTTTTTTCATAAAGATCGCTTAGTTTGTTCTTAAAGATAATTGATTTTGTTCCTTAAGATTGATTAGTTTGTTCTCAAAGATCTTTTAGTTTGTTCCTAAAGAACATTTAGTTTTCTGCTAAAGATCGCTTGGTTTATTCTTATAAATAATTTAGTTTACTATTAAAGATCATTTGTTTTGTTCTTAAAGATCATTTAGTTCGGTCATAAAAATCGTTTAGTTTGTTCTTTAAGATCGTTTAGTTTGTTACTAAAGATTGCTTAGATTGTTCTTAAGGATCGCTATGTTTGTTGTTAAATATCGTTTAGTTTATTCTCAAAGATCGCTTAATTCGTTCTTAAATGTCGTTTAGTTTGTTGTTAAATATCGCTTTCGCTGAATATTAAATGACCGAAAACCTGAGTCACTTTCGGCCGATGGCCGAAAGTCTAAGTCAATTTCGGCCGAAACCGAAGAAAAACCGAAAGTTAACTTTCCTCTTTCGGCCGAAACCGAAATTAAACCGAAAGTCAACTTTTCAGTTTCGGCCGAAACCGAAACTTGGCCGAAAGTGATAAAATGGTCACTTTCGGCGCCGAAACCGAAGCCGAAGCCGAAATTCGGTCGGTCTCTAATCACAATGATTGCATAATCCATGCGAGAGAAATTAAACATGTCTGCTCCTTTTCAGATCAAAATCATGCACTTTCCTTATCTCTACATAGGCGGCTAGTGAACTTTCGCTCTAGAAATTAGTTCCCTCATTTTCTCTTGATTTACAAGTTATTACAACGTTATGATCAAATTACTACGCCATCCTGGCATAATAGTGTCATGTGTAAAATCGCAGCCAACTTGCTCTGTTGCAGTGTTCGTATTTTGTGCAGCTTGTGTTTCCAGATGGAGAGAGCTGTAGAGGCTAGCAAAGAATGTAAATCAAACCTTGAAATCCAGGCCCAAAAAAAAAGAAAGAAAAACGAACATAAACGTGAGGTGTATGTGCAAGACCAGGTGCGAAAACATGAAGTGTCTTTGTTTGAAAAAGAAAACTAACTGCAATTCAAAATGCCACGCCAAACGTTCTTGCTGCAACAAGTAGCTCGATGCCACCTTCGCAATTCCAATCTCATTGTCTTCTTTCGTCTTCGAATGTTTTTCCAATAAAACATTGTCTTTACGCTCTTTTGAAAATTTGACAGAAGTAGATTTGTCATTATATATAATACCTAGGCCATGTTTAAAATGCCTAGGCAAAGTATGTAACATAATGATGAAAATAAAATAGTTCATACTTTGCAAAAAAAACACCAGGCATTCTATATAATGCCTAGGCATTCTATACAATGCCTGCATTTCACACGTTGCCGGTAACATATATATGGTGAGACAAGGATTTCCTATATCGACGATTTTGTCAGGCCATCCATGAGGGGTCGTGACCCACAGATTGAAAACCACCAAAGTAAAAAAAAACAACAAAGAATCACGTAGCTGAGTTTTGATCTGCACGTTAGTGTTTCTAGTCGCTGGTTGGTAGCACGTTTCATTTTTCTGATGCCATTGCATATTATGTTTTATCTTTTATATTAACTTAATTTTTTTGTTTTTTGGTGAGTGGCTGGTTGGCTTGTAAAATCTCCAGACATTTAATTGCCCATTCCACTTAAACTATGTATCTGAAACTTGGCCTGTAGCCTATTTGACGATGATAAGACAAACTTGGCGAGTAGCCTATTTGACGATGATAAGACAAAATTGGCATGTAGCCTATTTGACGATGATAAGACAAACTTGGCATGTAGCCTATTTGACGATGATAAGACAAACTTGGCATGTAGCCTATTTGACGATGATAAGACAAACTTGGCATGTAGCCTATTTGACGATGATAAGACAAACTTGGCATGTAGACTATTTGACGATGATAAGACAAACTTGGCATGTAGACTATTTGACGATGATAAGACAAACTTGGCATGTAGACTATTTGACGATGATAAGACAAACTTGGCATGTAGACTATTTGACGATGATAAGACAAACTTGGCATGTAGACTATTTGACGATGATAAGACAAACTTGGCATGTAGACTATTTGACGATGATAAGACAAACTNGGTTTATGCCAGATCCCGGTTTATGCTAGATCCAGGTTTATGCCAGATCCGGGTTTATGCCAGATCCGGGTTTATGCCAGATCCCGGTTTATGCCAGATCCCGGTTTATGCCAGATCCCGGTTTATGCCAGATCCGGGTTTATGCCAGATTCCGGTTTATGCCAGATCCCGGTTTATGCCAGATCCGGGTTTATGCCAGATCCGGGTTTATGCCAGATCCCGGTTTATGCCAGATCCCGGTTTATGCCAGATCCGGGTTTATGCCAGATCCGGGTTTATGCCAGATCCCGGTTTATGCCAGATCCCGGTTTATGCCAGATCCCGGTTTATGCCAGATCCCGGTTTATGCCAGATCCGGGTTTATGCCAGATCCCGGTTTATGCCAGATCCGGGTTTATGCCAGATCCCGGTTTATGCCAGACCCCGGTTTATGCCAGATCCGGGATTGTGCCGGGCGAGTTAATACTCTGTTTCATGGTGAATACATGATATTTGTAAATGCAGAGTCTTGTCATAAACACATGATCTTGGTAACGACACGATATTGGTATTTGCAGGAACATGATGTTGTAAAGTAGGGTCTTGGTAAATGTGGGGCCAGCATTGTTTACCACACACCAACATTTATCATGTGCATCAGGGGTTTCAAACTCGCGGCCCGCTAGACGATTGCTTTTGCTCTATACCGCACAGAAAAGTTATTTAGTGTTGATGCCGCCCGCTCGTTTTCCTCACTCTTATATCAATAATGTGAACCTCCGCGACGGCTTCACTCCAATCTCACTAATTAGTCCAATTCTATTATTTTTTATTTTTTTTTTAAGATTCGACGTTGATTGTAAGGGTAAAAACCATTTTAAAATCCGACTAAACGTGTTTCTTCTATAGCATTTTATAAGACAAACATGTCCAAAGTGCGGTAATTATTAAAAGTTTAAAAAGTCAGTTAGTGGGTAATGCACAACCATAATTGCGTGAATCGTAGCAATCTGAAACAGTATCAAAGAATCACTAATAAAATTGCAGCTATAAGTGACGAGTGAGTGAAATTGTAAGCTTTTCTACGATAAAAAATCTTGATTCATTCTCCCTACAATAGCATCTTCCTTCGCGTCAAATTAATCATAAATATTGCCTACTCCTTCCTTCTGTTTGAACACGTTTTTGTTTAAATGTTGCTAGTGGGAATCACCATATTTTTATTTTATGCTTTTTCGTCTTTCTTTGCTAGAAGATCATTATTTAGCCCCAATTAATGTATATTTATTTGATGTAACTGAAACTGTAGGAAAAGTGAATTGTTACCAGACGTCTTTAATTAATGCTATCGCATAACTGTCTTGACGACATACGACTGAAACCTCAGTTGAGGGTCAAATACTACATTAAATTTTTTTTTTTAATTATCGAGAAATACATATTTCATTCGACAGAATTTAAGTCATAATTCGGGAATTCACTCTCTGATTACTGCAGCCTCATTTATTATGTTGGTTTCAGATCTCACTAAGAGCGAAGTCTTTTTTTTTGTGTGTGTTGTATATTTGATGTGGCCAAGTTAGCCCTCCATGCTTGCGCCGACAATGGTGAAGATGAATAAGGCTATTGAGAATGGATATTAACATTGTTAAAATTAGATCTCCTTTGACGCCACGGTCTGAATTCGTTAGCTCAAGGATATTGGAATAGTTTTTCCCTTCTTTTCTTTTATCATCATTCACATATACAATGAATTTTTACAATTGAGATACAAAGCAAAGCAACCTTTATGATGATACATAGGCTATATGGAAGGCCATAATTCATAATAGACTAGAGCTTAGATAGATTCCAAATGAAAGTTGTTTTGAATATAATTCACTATTATGCCATATACTTGTAAATAAATAAGTCATTTCATTTACTAAATGGTGTTATAAGCTATTTGGTAGTTAAGGTAAAAAATGAGTATATTATTATGTCCCTTGGAGTGTGAAATCAACATAATCTCATACCCCTAGACACAAGCAGGCGTAACACTCATCAGAGAGTTGTTCTTACACCCTTAATATAAAAGTCATTTCACCACAACCGCTACCATACCCAGCTCTTTACTGCTTAGCGAGACAGATATCGAAGGGAGATAACTCAACTACACTTGATATTTGAAATTGACTGTCCAGTGATCTCTCTTCTTTACCGATAATTTTAATTTTTCTTTAATATATATCTACAAAATTTAATTTAAAATTACTTTAACCCATAAAAACAAAATTTGTTCTTATAAATCCTTCATGAAATGTAATAACGAGGAAAGGGGTGTGGCTGAATGTTCAACAAAACATGCATACAAGAAACTTTATGAGAATCCCATTAACCCCCCCCCCCCTTTTTTTTTAAGACTCGCAAATGCGCTATATTTAAATTCTTATGACTCATCCGCTTTTACATCGCAGTTTAATTTCATCAACTAAAAACAAAATTTTTTCTTAAAAAACCCTCAAAAAAAGTAAAACGAAGAAAGGGGTGTGGCTTAATGTTCAAAAAAACAAGCATAAAAAAAACTTTAAGAAAAACCCATTAACCCCCCCCCCCCCTTTTTTTTTAAGACTCGCAAATGCGCTATATTTAAATTCTTATGACTCATCCGCTTTTACATCGCAGTTTAATTTCATCAACTATTTCAGAAACAAAAATACGCACCATTTAAGAATCTCATTTAGCGCCATTATTGGTAATTTCATTTCGTGGTATCAGTGCTATCCTATGTCCTTCAACCTGAAAACGCTATTTTCTTTGGTGTTGGGTTTGAGGAGCGTGTCTGAAAATTTGACAGACTGTCTTGTCATCTGCAACGAGTATATGTGCCGATTTTCAGCTCGAGAGATTCAAACGACGTGAGTCAATGAGCGGCACTAAGATTTTGCAAGCAAGCCAGCCACCCAGTCAGGAACAAAAGCAAAGTTAATAGAAAGGAGTGTAAAATATACAGATATATATATATATAAATTATTACACAAATTTCACTTAAGTTACAACATTCCTCCTAAGGAAGTTCGTTTCTTTTAGAAAGGAAGGGCGTTTTTTTTTTCTTCGGAAGGTAGGTCGTTCCTTAAAATAAGGTTCTTAAATAACATGAAACTGTATAATTTTACTTCCTAAAATAAGGTACTGAAATTAAGAAGACTTTTTTTTTTATTTATGGCGTTATCATTGTAACATTTCAAATCATATTTGTGACAAAATGATTGATTGAATCTTTTATGAATTATAACTCATTAATAATTAAAGTCGGACAATTCTATAGTTTCTTATATTTAATTTAATTCCATTTTGGGAGACTCAACCCCCCCCCCTTTTTTTGTATCAATCTTTTTGAGTAATGTCGGATTATTAATTATCGCAACTAATAAAATAATTAATAACTTACTCTACGGTGCAACACTTAGCCTACTAAACGTCAGTATTACCAACTTGTGGGTGTGTTCATCGCCTGACATCAAACACCAATTAAATCCACAAATGAAGAACGCTAGTTCATCCCTCAACTAAACATCAATAACTTGACAAACTATTTGACAAACAGATTTATTTCACCAACAGCTTTAGATAAAAGAAAAGAAAATATTACGCACCAAACGCACTTGCGATATTTTTTGTTAAATAATGTCAATAAGTGCAGTTATCGGGAATTTTCCTTAATGTTCTCATTGGAAAAAAAAAGGAAGAGAAAATGCGGAAGATGGTGGTTTATGCTGTGGGATGTGCCTAAAGCTAGGAAAAAATGTGTTGTCATCCAAGTTTCAGCTCGATTAGTTAACGGAAAGTGGGTCAATTATCCGTCCAAAAACGTTCGCCAGTTCACCACCCAGCAAGCCACGAACAAAAGCGACATTATTATGAAGGATTAAATAAAATAATATGTACAGCGACGACCAAAGTATCTTCGTTGTTTTTCAGTTGAAGATTAAAGAGTTATAAGCTTGATTTATTGACACAATCTAAATGATTCAGTGTTGTTGTTTTTTGTCTCAAAAGAATCGGCCGATTACCATTTGTTTATCAAAGACGTGTTAAAACGCAGTAAAAATTGAAAGAAAATTACGACTTTCTCAATGCGGTTTACACAAAATATTATTTCCAGCAGCTCCAGGTTTTATTCTTGATGTACATTAATTCTTTCAAACTCATCCATGTACTTGTCAAGAAAGAGCTCAAATATAAATTAATGTGTAACCTTGCAAACAGGACCCAACAGAATCATGTATTTAAAAGATAAACGTAACAAGGAATAAAAATTAATTTGTTTAATACTTGTGAATCGTGCAACAAACACAGTAAAATAAGGAATGGCAATAAAATTAACATTATTTTAATTTTAAAATGAGCACACAAAATATCAATGATTTCTAAATGAGTCAATACCATACGGAATATCAAGGAAATCGATATGGAACTATGCCATATAGAACTTCAATGTAATCCATTTGGAACCATACCACATAGATTATCAATAAAAATCTATATGGAACTATGCCACATAGAGCTTCAATGAAATCTACTTGGTACCATACCACATGAAATCAACGAAAATAAATATAATAGGAATTGGAAATTAATACAGCTTGAAAAAATTGTCACCATGTTAACATTACAAACTTCCACATGATTCTCGTATAGTTAAAGTAATACTGTTAATTTCGTCAACAGACTAAATTAATTTTAAAACAAATTGACTGGTGACTAATATAAACCTACTAGCCAATACACCCGGCGTTGCTGGGGATTGCATTCGGAAAATAACTTCAGCTACCTCATCAGCTACCATTGAAATGGAACATCGTGTACGAACAAAAGACGTCGCTAATTAACCAATATTTTTCCCCACTAAACAGGACATTAATATGATAGTTTTCAAAAACAAATGTTGGCCCATGCCGTTTCTTTTAATACTCGTGCTTAGCCTCAATGAAAATGTCCTTTTAGACAAAATTGTAAATCAATAACCAAAGTCTGGACTTAGAAAAAAAAACAAAAGTGGGATGACGTACCTCGGTTGAATATCTTTTCCCATCGGATCCTGTTCCCTTTGGAAACTTGTTCCCCGGAGGGATCCTGTCCCGTTTTTGGGATTCCTTTCCCCGTTGGGGTTACGTTCCATAAGGTAATCTTTTGATTATTCTATAAAATCTCTCTTAAAAAAACACTTGAGTTAAATATGCAAATTTAAATGTTTAAACTTATCCCATTTCAAACTGATTGCACCTTTAAAGAAATTGTCTTTAAAATTTTTCAATTGCCCCCCCCACCCCCCCCCCCTCAAATAAAAAAGAAGAATTGATCTTTAAATTCTAGACAATGTAGTACTTTAATTTGAATTTAATCTCTCTTAAAAAAACACTTGAGTTAAATATGCAAATTTAAATGTTTAAACTTATCCCATTTCAAACTGATTGCACCTTTAAAGAAATTGTCTTTAAAATTTTTCAATTGCCCCCCCCCCCCCCCCCCCCTCAAATAAAAAAGAAGAATTGATCTTTAAATTCTAGACAATGTAGTACTTTAATTTGAATTATAAAAAATGTACTCTAAAAGTTATCCCAGTAACGAGTTTTGACTTAATATTTAAGTAAAAGAGGGACCCCCATCAGGTGTTAAGTTTTGAACTATGCGAAGATGAGGGGCATATAAAATCCTTCAGATACATTATAGATACGTTTTAGAATTAAAAATTAAAAGTTGCCCCATTAAGATCGGTTAAAAATGCTGGAGATTTAGCCTGTAATCAAATGTCCACACTTCCAGCATGAGGATGATTACTCTACTGTTCTAAGCATTATTGGAATGAAAAGATGAGCTCCGGGTGGCCAGTCAATGCGTGATTGTATCAGAAAAGGAATGTGATTAAATATTTTCCATGGATCTTTGGTGATCGCCTTGACCGGATTTACAATGTGATGATTTTTTAGCATCTTGTCTTTTCTTTTTTGGAATTTATCGTAACAAGCTGGCCCCAGTAGAAGGGTCAGCGTCACCATCAGCACTCTATTAGCTTTAAAAAATCCTCTTTTTATTTTTATTTTTTTAAGGGAGCGCAATCCATGGTTTCCCCACCCTGACTTAAAGGAATCATTTATATCTCTTAACGGTCTTTTTTTTTCTCCCTGTGTCTTTTCACTTTGCTCTTTGTGCGTTCCACGTTGCAGGAGTTGTCGGTATTTGAATTGTGTCAATGTCATACCGCCTACTCCATCTCCGGGTTTGAATTCAGAAAAACTGCTCTCTTTAAAATAGTGTCTAATTGTTTCGTTAAATTGCAAAACAGAACTGCTATTTAAAAAAAAAAAAAATATTATAAGCTAAATATATAGAAATCTTTCAAAAAGGCGCAAATATAAAAATGATATAAAATACATTCACACATTTTTATTCAGATCAATTCAAATAAATAAATGAATCTCAAACATAGCTTAAGCCAATGAAGTTCTCCGTTTAGCTCATTCAATGTGTAACAAATAGTGCCTCTGTCAAAAGTATCCCCACCTTTTCATGATTAGTGTCAAGAACAAAATGAGCAACAAATCATTCCTCCCTGTTATATGAATTTAAACGTTATTTATTTATTATTTTTAAATACCAGATATTTCTAGTTATTTTCAAAGTATAAAAGCAACAATAATTATTAACTTGCTAGGGCAAAGACCTCTCAGGAACACATTTATTCTACCATCAGAGGCAATTTTTTGGCCCATGAAGTTGTGGTATACGTTCTGTCACATATGTAGCGCTCGCTGATGCATCCAATCCACACACTTAAATTTTCTGTCAGAAGAAGCGAACTTGAGGGCTTCAGTGAAACGTGTATGTTTCAATACAGAAGAAGTGAAGACGTTTCTCCTATCAAGTTGTCTTGGTGAATATTCGTTATGCATTTAAATTTATTTTCTGGCAACAATGTGTGGATTGAAACGGTTTGCTACCTCTGATAGAGATTTCAAAAGGACACATTTATCATTACGGGCGAGATTGAACTTCGATATCTTGCATCAAGAGGTTACCTTTTTCAAGAATAACAATTCCTGGGTGGCAGGAACAAGTTATTCACATTTCTTTTTGGGGGATGTTGAGTGGCTAAAGATGAAGATACAAATCAGGGACAAAAAAATAATGTGTTGGGAAATATGTTAAAATAAATGACAATTTACTCAATGGAGGGTGTGCAATGAATCACGAGTTATTCGATCTTAAAATGTCTCAAACATCAAGGTACATATTCTGATAGATGTAGATCGAACTGTTGGTTCCGGAGCAAGAGATTTCGACGTGCTACATGTTCTGTTTGCAGTAGAGCGAACCAGTGGTGCAGCTAAGGGTCCCGTAGGGTGCGTTCCTACCCAGACGGCATTTTTTTTTACTTTACATTTAGGTGTGACATTTTTTGGCCAACTGCCGGGATTTTTTCGTGGTGGGGGGGGGGGGGGGTGCGGCTTAATTTTGACCCACCCCGGGCGGAACATATCCTAGAGGTGCCACTGGATCGAACCGTTATTACTTGAGCCATATAGGGAAGCTGGCCTACTATAGTCCCAGGCTGCATTTTTTTTACTTTACATTTAGGTGTGACATTTTTTTGCCAACTTCCGGGGTTTTTTCGTGGTGGGGGGGGGGGGGAGCTGCGGCTTAATTTTGACCCACCCCGGGCGGAACATATCCTAGAGTTGCCACTGGATCGAACTGTTATTACTTGAGCCATATAGAGAAGCTGACCTACTATAGGTCCTGGTTGATATAAATTGAATCGTTAGAACTGGAGCTACAGATGCTCTCGGTGTCTTCTATTCTACGCTTAGGCTCCTCACGTTTTGGTTGGTGCATTGACATATCAATGTAAAGGTTACTTTGGAGATTTTCGTATTCGACTTCCGACTGTGAGTCCCCGTGATCTTGCAGAACAGGGGAATCGTTCTTAACGGTGACAGTCGACATTTTAGGTTTGGTATTTAGTGTGGCAGCAGTCTGAGTGATCATGGTATCCAAAACAAGATATCCCAGCATATCGGTATTTATACTGCTTGCCACATCTTCGTACTCGGCTGGATTAGAATATTTGGAATCGGGATAGCCACTGGCCGAATAAGCTGTACAGTATTCGCTTGTATTTTCAGGCTTTGGCGCTTCGGTGGCTGGATCGGAGTAGCTGTAGGCAACGTTGGTGCTGGAGAAAGTCTCTGGATCCAGGGAGTTATACATTTGTTGGTTGTTATCCGGAAGTTGTGAACCACTGCACTGAGTTTGATTGGCCTTCGCGGCGCCTTCCTGTGTATTTTGCGCCTTTCGCCGTCTTCGGTACACCATCGCGATAATTATAAAAGCTAAGAAGGCAGCGGCACAAATTCCCAGCACAACGCCCACGATGACACCCGTGTCATCATCGCTGTCATCGCCTCCACTGCTGCCGTCTAACGTGACATTGACACTCGAAGTGGCGGAAGAGGAAATGCTTGTCGCGGTTGTGGTCACCGTAGTGGGCGCCACACACCCAGGGTTGCAGGTCTGCGTGGTGGTGGTGGTGGTGATGGTGGTGGTGGTGTCGGGTGCCCACGTTGCGTTGCTGCGGGGACCGACGGGGACCCAAACGATGCTGACACATTCGCCGCTGCACGTGTAGTTTGTGACCTGGAAGGTTTGATTGACACCGACGCCGTGACAGTACGAAGCGGGTGGTTGCGCGGGCGAGCACTGGATGACGGTGTCGCGGGCCTGCGAGCACGTCCGGTGTGATGTGCCGGGAGACGACGTCATGTTGCCTGAGAGCAGGTGTACGTCGGTCACCACATGGTCGGTCGTGGAATAGGTGACGTTGCACGACTTCTGTGCCGGGCTGCAGAGACACTCAGTTAACCTGATGAGTTGGAGTGAGGAGTCAGGCGTTAGAGTAGATACAGATGTATGTGATGTAACATGCCATACAGAGCAATGTAGATGTATGTAATTTAACATGCCATGCAGAGCAATGCAGATGTATGTGATTTAACATGCCATAAAAGCAGTGCAGATGTATGTGAAGTAACATGCCATACAGAGCAATGTAGATGTATGTGATTTAACATGCCATACAGAGCAATGTAGATGTATGTGATGTAACATGCCATAAAAAGTAATGTAGATGTATGTGATGTAACATGCCATAAAGATCAATGTAGATGTATGTGATGTAACATGATATTCAGAGCAATACGAATGTTTGTGATTTAACGTGTCATACAGAGCAATGCAGATTATGCTATTTAATAAGCCACATATTGTATAATTAAAGTATAATAGCAGGTTGGCGTATTACACAGCATACTATCTACTGACACACATAAACATATAGCATAAGATTGTGCAGATTTTATTGCCGAATACTGACCCAGTGGTTATTTACAGAGGAGTAAAAATATGTTTTGGGTGTTTTGAAAATTGAAAATTTTGTAAAGGTTGTCAGGAGATACTATTCTCTTAGCGTGCTCTAAGCTTTAAAGAAATTTTGTCTTTAGTGATAACTTGGTTTTAACAATTTAATTATGTAGTGGTCAAAACATTTGACATGTCTAAAAATAGACGCAAATATTTTAGATCTTTACGTATTGAAGGAGATTTCTACAAGTAAAGTATAGCGCGGGTAACAAATGAAACTAAGTGGGTTAGGGTTAAGTACATTACTGGGGTATTGGCCCCACACTTTCTACAACTGTTTATGAGATATAATAAATACCCTCCACAAGGCATTGGTGGGGGGGGGGGCAACAAAAGAACGAAACGTATCCAGTCCCAACACACAGCCCCGGTCCCAACACGACCCCCAGTACCAACACACCCCTCCAGTCTCAACACTTCAGTCCCGATACACCCCTCCGGTCCCAACACACCAATCCAGTCCCATACACCCGTCTCGTCCATAGCTACTCCTACCTTCCCCCACTCACCTCTCCTTTCAACATACCACTTCCTTTTCTCGATTATGTATGTCCCCCCCCCGCCAATATTCCCAGTAACCCACGCTAATCAAAACCCGTCTTAAAAGTACTTACGTCGCTAGCGTAGTTTCGTTTAACGAAAGAATCCTATTGGTAATATTTCCTTGTTGGTTGATTTCGACTGTGTCCCACTGAAGAGACGCCACATAACTGGCGACTTGTGCAATCAGAAAAACAGCCAAATGCATTCTTGACTCTACGCATGTTTTTTTTAATTTTTTTAAAATGAGAAAACAACCAAATACTTATATGACATTATTAAAAACTATAATACAATGGGGGAAGCAGCAATATTCAACCAGAAAGATAAAACAATGTTTATTATAATACTGTTGTGGTGCGATAGGGCTTAGCAGACTACGATAACACTATTTGATGGTTTGACTTTCAGTGTTTAAAAAAAAAAGTATTTTCAAGTCTTGTAGTTTGATGGATGAAAGCTGTGAAAACGACACGTCTTTCTTTAGGTGGGTTTTTTTTTTGTTGTTGTTGTTATTTTAACTTTCATTTTCCTAAATTTTAAGCTTAACTGATACTTGCTGCGTAAACTGTTTTAACTGATACTTGCTGGGTAAACAATTTTAACTGATACTTGCTGGGTAAACAATTTTAACTGATACTTGCTGGGTAAACAGTTTTAAGTGATACTTGCTGGGTAAACAATTTTAACTGATACTTGCTGGGTAAACAGTTTTAACTGATACTTGCTGGGTAAACAATTTTAACTGATACTTGCTGGTTAAACAATTTTAACTGATACTAGCTGGGTAAACAATTTTAACTGATACTTGCTGGGTAAACAATTTTAACTGATACTTGCTGGGTAAACAATTTTAACTGATACTTGCTGGGTAAACAGTTTTAACTGATACTTGCTGGGTAAACAATTTTAACTGATACTTGCTGGGTAAACAATTTTAACTGATACTTGCTGGGTAAACAATTTTAACTGATACTTGCTGGGTAAACAGTTTTAACTGATACTTGCTGGGTAAACAATTTTAACTGATACTTGCTGGGTAAACAGTTTTAACTGATACTTGCTGGGTAAACAGTTTTAACTGATACTTGCTGGGTAAACAATTTTAACTGATACTTGCTGGGTAAACAATTTTAACTGATACTTGCTGGGTAAACAATTTTAACTGATACTTGCTGGTTAAACAGGTTTAACTGATACTTGCTGGGTAAACAATTTTAACTGATACTTGCTGGGTAAACAGTTTTAACTGATACTTGCTGCGTAAACAGTTTTAACTGATACTTGCTGCGTAAACAGTTTTAACTGATACTTGCTGGGTAAACAGTTTTAACTGATACTTGCTGGTTAAACAGTTTTAACTGATACTTGCTGGGTAAACAATTTTAACTGATACTTGCTGGGTAAACAATTTTAACTGATACTTGCTGGTTAAACAGTTTTAACTGATACTTGCTGGGTAAACAATTTTAACTGATACTTGCTGGGTAAACAGTTTTAACTGATACTTGCTGGTTAAACAGTTTTAACTGATACTTGCTGGGTAAACAATTTTAACTGATACTTGCTGGGTAAACAATTTTAACTGATACTTGCTGGGTAAACAATTTTAACTGATACTTTTAAACAGTTTTAACTGATACTTGCTGGTTAAACAGTTTTAACTGATACTTGCTGGGTAAACAATTTTAACTGATACTTGCTGGGTAAACAATTTTAACTGATACTTGCTGGTTAAACAGTTTTAACTCATACTTGCTGGGTAAACAGTTTTAACTGATACTTGCTGGGTAAACAGTTTTAACTGATACTTGCTGGTTAAACAGTTTTAACTGATACTTGCTGGGTAAACAATTTTAACTGATGCTTGCTGGGTAAACAATTTTAACTGATACTTGCTGGTTAAACAGTTTTAACTGATACTTGCTGGGTAAACAATTTTAACTGATACTTGCTGGGTAAACAGTTTTAACTGATACTTGCTGGGTAAACAGTTTTAACTGATACTTGCTGGGTAAACAATTTTAACTGATACTTGCTGGGTAAACAATTTTAACTGATACTTGCTGGGTAAACAATTTTAACTGATACTTGCTGGGTAAACAATTTTAACTGATACTTGCTGGGTAAACAATTTTAACTGATACTTGCTGGGTAAACAGTTTTAACTGATACTTGCTGGTTAAACAGTTTTAACTGATACTTGCTGGGTAAACAATTTTAACTGATACTTGCTGGGTAAACAATTTTAACTGATACTTGCTGGTTAAACAGTTTTAACTCATACTTGCTGGGTAAACAATTTTAACTGATACTTGCTGGGTAAACAGTTTTAACTGATACTTGCTGGTTAAACAGTTTTAACTGATACTTGCTGGGTAAACAATTTTAACTGGTACTTGCTGGGTAAACAATTTTAACTGATACTTGCTGGTTAAACAGTTTTAACTGATACTTGCTGGGTAAACAATTTTAACTGATACTTGCTGGGTAAACAATTTTAACTGATACTTGCTGGTTAAACAGTTTTAACTGATACTTGCTGGGTAAACAATTTTAACTGATACTTGCTGGGTAAACAATTTTAACTGATACTTGCTGGGTAAACAATTTTAACTGATACTTGCTGGGTAAACAATTTTAACTGATACTTACTGCGTAAACAGTTTTAACTGATACTTGCTGGGTAAACAATTTTAACTGATACTTGCTGGGTAAATAATTTTAACTGATACTTGTGATGCGTAAACAGTTTTAACTGATACTTGTGATGCGTAAACAGTTTTAACTGATACTTGTGATGCGTAAACCGTTTTAACTGATACTTGCTGGGTAAACAGTTTGGGTCTTTATATTTAAAAACTGCAAAAACAGACAAATAAATTGTGGATTCTTCACAGATATAACACTTAAGACCTAACGGGTAACAATTTTTGTTCGATTAAAATGTCTTTACAGTTTTTATTGTTGTTGTTGTATCATACCTGCGTTACCGCGTGTCAACTTAGCATCACCTGTCTGTCAATAGACACTTATTATAAAAAAGCATGTCGATGTCTAAATGCCATCTGTAGATCAATATGCGTGTCCTTACCATTCGTTCACCTGGTAAACAGAAAAAAAAATCATTTTAAGAGACATTCAATTTCTGAACTTCCTGTGTTGGTCAATAGACACCTCATGTCTGCGTCACTCTGTAACCTAGTAAATGAAGACAACGTGATAAAGAACAAAAAATACTTAAAATGTTCCAGCACCGATTGTCCGTAATATTGTCACGAACTTCAGTCAAGTCTAAAGACGTTCAGACTCTGCTTCGGAGAACTTAATCTCTAAAATGTTAACATTAAAATCTAACCAAGAACTGAATCTATAAAGTCTATACAGTATAATCTAACCAAGAACTGAATCTATAAAGTCTATACATTATAATATAACCAAGAACTGAATCTATAAAGTCTATACAGTATAATCCAACCCAGAACTGAATCTATAAATTCTATACAGTATAATCTAACCAAGAGCTGAATCTATAAATTCTATACAGGATAATCTAACCAAGAACTGAATCTATAAATTATATACAGTATAATCTAACCAAGAACTGAATCTATAAAGTCTATACAGTATAATCTAACCAAGAACTGAATCTATAAAGTCTATACAGTATAATCTAACAAAGAGCTGAATCTATAAATTCTAAACAGTATAATCCAACAAAGAACTAAATCCATTAAGTCTATATGTATAATCCAAAAAGAAACTGAATCCAATTAGTCGCAACACCATTATCCAAAACAAACCCAAAAAAAAAAACCAAAGACACTAACCTGAACCTACCTGTCAACCTACTGCCAATGAACCTACTGCCAATGATCCTACTGCCAATGATCCTACTGCCAATGATCCTACTGCCAATGATCCTACTGCCAATGATCCTACTGCCAATGATCCTACTGCCAATGATCCTACTGCCAATGATCCGTGTCCCCCCACTGTGTGACTTGTTTTTGCCTTGAACATGTGCCTCTTACCTGTACTTCTCAAACGCTTGATCTTAACCAGGAAGTTTAAGATAACAAATAAAGTCGAAAATTCACCACAGGTAGGCTCTACCTATTTCACTTCCTTTCTTAAAACTACGCCCTCGACATGCCTGCGTCTACCAAAGACGACCTGTTAGAGACAGGGGTAACTGGTCTCATCGTGACCTCGCAGACAAGACCACCGAAACTAAGAGTGGCGTGGGCACTCATGTGGTACTGGGGAAAATCTGAGACCTATTTTTACACTGTCCAGAGGCGAATCTTTTTTTAAACTTTCAGAGGCGTACCTATACCTATCCAAACTGACAGAGGAGAATCTTTTTTTTTAAACTTTCAGAAGCGTATCTATACCTATCCAAACTGACAGAGGAGAATCTTTTTATTAAACTTTCAGAGGCGTATCTATACCTATTTAAACTGACAGAGGAGAATCTTGTTTAAACTCACAGGGGCGGACTCACGCGTTACATATCAATTATTCTTCAAAAATTGTAAAAACTATTACCCGAGATCTTTTTCTTAAGATGGTAACGTTAACTTGACAGTGCAGCCCTAAATATTACTTACCACAATACATTCTCAAAAATGTATACTAAACGCAAAACCAGTTCGTCCTTTCTCTGCACATAATATGGAGGCTTCGATACTACAGAGCCCAAAGATGTGATGCTAGAACAAAAGAATTGTTTTCTAATTTATGAGTTCGTTATTTAATGGGTCATCTTACAAGCCACCCCCTCCCCCCCCACAAAAAATAAATAAATAAAGCATGCACATTTTATTTAATGATCGTTTTGCAAATAACATGAATTTATTGCTATATTTTAAAAAAATTTTTTTTTAATTTATGTGTTCGTTATTTAAATGGTCACCTTACAAACCCCCCCCCCCCCCCCCCACAAAAAATAAATAAATAAAGCATGCACATTTTATTTAATGATCGTTTTGCAAATAACATGAATTTATTGCTATATTTTCCCGAGATTGTTTTTGGCCCGGTGGTGGAATGGTTTGCACACATGGAACTCCACGTAATATAATGGTTTGCACACATGGAACTCCACGTAATATAATGGTTTGCACACATGGAACTCCACGTAATATAATGGTTTGCAAACATGGAACTCCACGTAATATAATGGTTTGCACACATGGAACTCCACGTAATGTAATGGTTTGCACACATGGAACTCCACGTAATGTAATGGTTTGCACACATGGAACTCCACGTAATGTAATGGTTTGCACACATGGAACTCCACGTAATGTAATGGTTTGCACAAATGGAATCCCCAAAAAGAGATCGGCTTTGGATTTCTAATCTCGTGAAAGACAATTTTGTTTTTTCAACAGTTTGTCTGGCAGAAGGTAAAGAAAATTACGATCAGGATTTCATAAACTTTATCAGTCAACGAACCTTTTCTTAGATAAAATACAGTGGTAACTCTACATAAGAACTATTCGGAATACGAACTCTTTATTATATTCCATTTTTATCTCTTTTATATAATAACCTAGATTCGAGATACGAACTTTTTTTCACATTCTATTTTGACGTCTTTATATACGAATTTAGATGCGAGATACGAACCATGACGAACTGCGTTATCTTTGCATTGTGCTTCAAAAACACAAAAATGTGAAAAATATCCAGATTTTTCTGCGGACACCGGATGGCGACCGTTGATTCAGATGACATGTGGTTGATGTAAGGTCAAAAGTTATATACTTTGTTCTTCTTTCACAAAACTTATGTTCATTCACCACTTACGCTCAGTTCACATTATCAATTTTTCGTCAACTTTTTGTATCAATGCACTATTTTGTGCGTTTTTTTTTTTTTGTGTGTTTGGGGAAAGGGGGGCAAAAAAATGAGAATTTTATTAAATAGTAATTTGAAAGTGGTGACAAGGGTTCATACACAATTTTGCATCAAATGTGTGAACGAAACTTTGACCTTGTGAACTGGGCATTAACCCACAAAGAACAAAATAATCTCATGACCTCCTGTCAGTTAAAAATGTAATATGAATGTTTTTTTACTTTTCTGTCAAGACATTTGTCTTGGATTCTATGATGAATTAATCAGGTGTTGATTTAGTGGGCAATAATATTTATATATATTTCTTTTTTTTTTTTTTTTTTTTTTTATGTTGTTTTAAAAGTCGAAAGGGGGTTTACTTTAACGTCTCTGTTTCCTCTAGTCAGCGACGTGAAGGTTAAACCATTTATCCACCCCGAGTCCAATAGTTCACTGACCACTGGTCACTATGGTAAACCTTTGATAAGTATGGACATGCCAAGGTAATGTGTAGACACCATTCATCAAAACGAGGAAAAACTATTTTTAAAAAAAAACGCTCAGCATACATGGTCCTCTTCTTACGCCCTGCTACCGGTTAGTTCGTTAAGAGACTCACGTCCTTCCACGGGATCTTAAAATTTATTTTTTTAATATACTTTTGTTTCATAATTCTTCTTATTAAGAAAAACAATTATTCAATATTATAATCAGCACATCTAAAACAGCACAACTCAAACAGTACAACCTTAACAGTACTGCATAAACAATATATATATATATATATATATATATATATATATATATATATATATAAATAAAAAAAAGAGAAAAATAAAAAAAAACTTATATAATAATATAAACTGCACACCTAAAACAGAACAACACACACAATACACCCATAAAAATACTATATAAACAATATATATATATATATATATATATATATATATATATATATATATATATAAAGAACAGAAAGAGACAAATACACTTGTATCATATTATTTACAACTTTAGTATCCATTATTCTATGATCCATTGTTGCTCTTATGTATTGGATACAGCTCATTTGGGTTTAGCTCTGACATGTGTGGGATCAAATAATATATTTTTATACACAAATTGTTGCAGAGCGAAACCTGTAAAAAAAATACAAGACGTGGCGCTTTTGGGGCCTCAATTAAAGTCTATTTGCAGCGATGGTGCTATTTGTAGGTTCAGCGAGAATGATGATGATCGTGCAAATTTATTGAAAGAATAAAACATATGCATATAGAAAATAAGAAGCAATTAGTAAATAAACAGAATGTTCGTGAATCTGCCAATGTGTGTGTGTTAGCCAAAGGACAATCATAAAGCTAAGCTTTTATTGCGCTCAAAAATTCTTCGTGCATATATTTTTCATCTACATTTACATCTATTTTTATGAAAGCATTTACATTAACATTTCCATCTAAATTTTCATCTACAATAACATCTACATGTCATTACAGCCCACAATTTCTTGACGAATCTCTTGTGAAAATCTAAACAAAATATCTTTATAAGTGCTTGTTAATTTATGTTCGAAATTTTGATCTTCTTTCGGCCTGTAGGCTTACATCGTCACAAATCGCTTTCCATGCGGTTGTCGGCAGAAACAGAAAGCTGCAAACAAACAAATTAACTAATAATAAATTCCATCAGTTTTTAAGTTTGAATGGAATCATAAAACTCCTGTTACCTTTCATCGTCATCACCATTCAGATCCAGGTTGCATTTGTGCACGCAGCCTTCCGCCTGCAGCAAGGTTTAAGAATTTACACCCTCTCCCCAGCTGTTTTTTGTTGGTGTATATAGTGTTGGTGTATAGTGCGATGGTGTATTAGTGTGTTGGTGTATAGTGTGTTGGTGTATTAGTGTGTTGGTGTATTAGTGTGTTGGTGTATTTGTGTGTTGGTGTATTAGTGTGTTGGTGTATTAGTGTGTTGGTGTATTAGTATGTTGGTGTATTAGTGTGTTGGTGTATTAGTGAGTTGGTTTATTATTGTGTTGGTGTATTAGTGTGTTGGTGTAATGGTGTGTTGGTGTATTAGTGTGTTGGTCTATTAGTGTGTTGGTGTATTAGTGTGTTGGTGTATAGTGTGTTGTATATAGTGTGTTGATGTATAGTGTGTTGGTGTATAGTGTGTTGGTATATTAGTGTGATGGTGTATTAGTGTGTTGGTGTATTAGTGTGTTGGTGTATGTGTGTGTTGGTGTATTAGTTTGGCAGTGTATTAGTGTGTTGGTGTATTAGTGTGTTGGTGTATTAGTGTGTTGGTGTATTAGTGTGTTGGTGTATTAGTGTGTTGGTGTATTAGTGTGTTGGTGTATTAGTGTGTTGATGTATTACTGTGTTGGTGTATAGTGTGTTGTATATAGTGTGTTGGTGTATAGTGTGTTGGTGTATTAGTGTGTTGGTATATAGTGTGTTGGTGTATAGTGTGATGGTGCATAGTGTGTTGGTGTATATTCTGTTGGTATATAGTGTGTTAGTGTATAGTGTGTTAGTGTATAGTGTGTTGGTGTATAGTGTGTTGGTATTTAGTGTGTTGGTGTATAGTGTGTTGGTATATAGTGTTGGTGTAGTTCTTATTTTGCTTTAAAGATAGAGAATGAACAGATGTTCACACGCAAAAAAAACAACTCAGTCATGAATATTTATTGAAGTTATTTCAATACAAAACTGTTATTTTATATACACAAGTGATCGTACACCAGAAATGTGAAGTTCTAAAACAATATATATGTTACTGTAAACATCAAAATGTGAGTTTGTTCGTAACTGTTCTTTTGTTGGTTGGTGTTCGTTGGCTTGTCGATTGGTTGGTTTGCGCCACAGAAAGGCTTCTTTCTTTGAATGCCCAATCATTTGGACTATAGTTATTTTGACATTAAATTTACTTGATTTAAATTTTTCCTCCCCTGGTCTTCAAAGCTGCAAGCCTGTTAATCAGTTGATCAAAATCATGGTGAAGGATATTATCATTTGGATTGGTTACATGTTTGGAAGGAAAATGCATGTGTGATCAGTTATCATTTTATGAAATTCTGTTAGACCAAGAAGCGTATGTTCTGTAAATATAGAATTTTCAATTTGGTGTCACCCCCTTAGATGATGTTACCCGGTGCCCCCCCCCCCCGCATCCCCTTAGCTACGCCACTGTCCGAAACATTCGTATACCTTCCACCATTGTCGCAAAGAATGTAAGTGTAGTCATCAAGGACGTGAATGTATTCTGAACTGTTTTGATCCGAAGAAGCACCTTGTTGACCAGAGTTGATTCTACTGATGGCAGCATTTGTGCCACTAATCGTTGATGGACCTGTAGCTATGGGCGATGGCTTGCCTTGTTTGGGTTTTACAGCCAACAATTTAGATTTCTTTACCGACAGAGGGACATACTCGTGACAGCTTATTCTGCTGTCTTGGTCTAGAGCACAATATGGGTTGTCTTCAGTTGCCTGTCTGGCAAAGGGCTGTAACACACCAAGATTATCAGAGCTGTCGGTGATTTTTTCTTGTGTTCTTTGCTGTGTGACCGTCAATAGTTTTTCGTTTCGTCTTCGTCGATAACATACGATTACGACAATAACAAGCATAGCTGAGAGAATGACCGCGATGACTCCAACGGTTATTGATATGAAGCTCTGATCATTTTCTCTTAGAGATTTTGCGTGACTATTTTCTAAAGTCATCGATTTGGGATACCCTTGGCTCGTAGTTTGCTCGTTGGTCCTTGAGAAGCTGAACATGGATGCAGTTTGAAATTTCGGAATCTCAATTGGTTGATTATTTCTTTTATTCAGAAGCCGGTAGCAACATCGAGATTTACAGCGTAGTATCCTTCCCACTACATCATCAGGGAGGGGGAGTCTTGAAAAATCGAAATTTAAAGGAGTTTGAAGAAGAGCGATACACCTGGTTTTGTATGTAGCGTAGTGAACTTGCATGAAATCGAACTCATCATGCTCGATAAAGTTGATGCCTGCTGCAGCCACGGGTGTTGATAAAAACTTTTTGACATATTCTGTAAAATACGAATAATCGCCTTCCTTAAATTCATCGCATCTTCCCTTAATCGACACATCAGCTGAATTTGTTCCAAACATTCCAGTGCATGGAATTAGGTGATCAAATAACCTGCAAGGACACGAATTTAAGCAGAGATCTGTCACAACAAAATTGCAATAGGGGCATAAAGAGTTTCAATTAAAAACTGTAGTATGCCTGGTTGCGTGCTTCATGAATTAATCAGATTATGTAACTCGATAAATGTGTATCACATTGAAATGCTTATGTGACCGAGTGGTGAGTGACTAACAGCTTTAGATAATTACATAGAACCTCAAGAAACTGTGAGCTATAGGTTTTTATTGGCTCTAAGATGATAACAGCGAGCATTAAGCAGGAAGTACAGACATTCCTAAACACTTACCTTAGAAAGATCCTACACATGAAATGGCCAAACACCATCACCAATAAAGACTTAATGGAAAGAATATACATGGAGCCTATTGCTGAAGACATCGTAAGGAAAATATGTGGGTGGTTCGGGCTTATCTCCGCAAACCTTCAGATAATATCACCAGACATTCCCTGACATGGAATATCCACATGGAAAAAAAGAAAGAAAGGAATGCCAAAGAATATATGGAGAGGCGAGCTAGAGACCGACACACAAAGTATGGGATACACCTGGAGGCAACTTGAAAGAAAAGCACAGGACTGAAATGAGTGGACACTTTTTTGTAGACGTTTGCTCCGGGTGGGGTAAAAGGCATAAATAATTAAGAGTAGGGTAAAGTCATGGAAAGCGAAAGGACAATATCCGAAAAGATTCATATATATTACATGTTATTTTGAGTACGACAAACATCTAAGTTTCAAAGAGACATACTGGTCAACTCTATATAAAAAAATGTTCCAAGTATGAACAACCAACATAACTGCAATAACCTCTTTTACCTTTTACCTAAGTAGCAATAACCAACTTGGATAATAACGTTTGAACAGAAACGATGAGTAGCTAAAATGGTAGATTTGAGATTGGTATCCAAAGGGCATCTAAAATAATCCTATAAAACAGATGTATGTTACAGGGTTGAGCTTTCGTGAAAGGTGCAGAGTTTTGCACCCCGAGATGAGAAAGCGTCAATTACATTTGTAAAACATTCCTTAGTAACAAATATCCCGTACCTATTTTAAGCACGGAGACAATGGGGTACTCGATCACCCAGTTAAAAATACAATTCTAGATTTTTGGCGATCGCAATGACATGGTCGCATACGTGGTGTCTACGTCAGACTTATTCACGGGGCAGCATGTGACTGCAATGATGTGACTGCAATGACGTGACTGCAATGATGTGACTGCAATGATGTGACTGGTAGGACTACACAGGCCCGTTAACACGAGGGTGATGTAAGAATTAGCGCACGGCTGTACGTCTAGCGGGAGCTCAATAAAGAGTAAGCGCTGATTGGTATCTGGTTTTATGTGAAACTTGGCGCGGCTCAGCATCTTCAACTATTACAATATAAATCATAAATGCTCGTCTGAAACGCATGCGCACGTGGCTCTGTAAAAGACATGGCGCGTGTTCGTAGGTCTAACTGTCGCGATATCCTTTTTAAGGAGCACGTTCAATGAGCTTGATAAGTTGTTAATTTGAAACACTACTTAGGCTCATGTGTCTCAATAATGAAAGAGATCGTTCATTGCAATTACTAAGTTTGCCCTCTATCAGTCGTCTCTATCATTTCAAAATTCCATAAATGATCGGGTTATATGGAACCTGCCTAATTTAGCACCCACCGGGAAACAATGACATTGGCGTCACGTGTTGGTCACGAGATGTCAGTCGCCGTGCAGGACTGACCAGCCAAGAAGTAGGGTCCAGCACACAGTGGGTGTGTATGTGCTAAAGCAGTGGTTCTCAACCTTACCAATGCCGCGACCTTTTTATACAGTTCGTCATGTTGTGGCGACCCCCAGTCACAAAATTATTTTCTTTGCCACTTCATAACTGTAGAGCATATGTGTTTTCAGATGGTCTTAGGCGACTCCTGGGAAAGGGTCGTTTGACCCCCAAAAGGGTCGCGACCCACAGGTTGAGAAAAAGTGACACCCAGATCAGTGGTCCTTATTCATATAGGTTGCACCCTGTTACAATCGAACACGCGTTCGCGGAATGTGTATTTATCAGTTTAGCCTACAAAGTGTAGTTGAATATGGAGCCCCGGGTCTTTCAAAATTATTGTTCTGTCGGACATATTATGCACGTAAACCTTTTGTTGCATTGCAAATTGGAAGCCAAACAAAAGATGGTGGGTTACTTTGGATGTCAGGGAAGTACTCATTAACACAATGCAGTCTGATTTATTATTTTTTGAATGCTTACTTTTCATCTCAGGGTGAGCACACAACACACGCCTATTCATTTAATGTGAGACCTAAATTTAAACTCCAAGGTGGCGCGCGCGGAAGTCACCACATATGCACCACTGGGTAGGCTAATGGGTGAGGCGGGATTGAAACTAACCCCCCGCCTCCACAGGTGGTCAGTCGTCTGGCACTGACCATTTGGTCCTACCGACCGCAAGGTGCGCTCTTGGTATTTCGTAACAGTTTAAAAAATAGACTTTTATTTACTTTTAAATTGAGATATAAAGGCAAAAACTGAGTGGAAACATAACTTCTAATTACACTTGGATGCATAACTTCTAATTACATCTGAATGCATAACTTCAAATTACACCTGGATGAATGACGTTTAATTACACCTGGTGGATAACTTTTAATTACACCTGGTTGGATAACTTCTAATTACATCTGTATGCATTGTGACGATCATCAGCTTATGTGTAGAGAACACAAATCTCATTAAATTCATTTCTCAAGCTTATTTTAGGCCATACATTATTCTTGTTCATCTGCTTGTATGTTCAGCAATGGAGTATCGCACTGTGAGCAATAATGGGGGATAATAAACATTTATTTACATAACGTATCAGTGAAATGTGCATGGTCAACTTACTCCCTCAAGTTTGGCAAATCCTCTACAGTAAAGTTAGTCACGGCCGTAGGGAAGGCTACTGTGATTAGACTTTGTGAAGTCCACCTGCCTTCCGCTTTCACAATGAGCAGAAGACAAACGAAGAAACCCACAAGACGCTGGAACGCCATATCTGCAATTATACAAAGTTTGTTGCGTCCTCTATACCATTTGATTTCGTTCAGTTTTTCTTCAGTTCTTTTCCTATTAATTTTTTAAAAAATACATTGGTATTAAATTAATTTATCTCTCCCGGTATCCCGCACGGTATTTATTAAACAAAAGACTTCCTGAGAAATGGTCGCACCTTTAAAGAGAATTTTCTTGTTTGATTGTTTGTTGTCCTAAACTTTAAGACGATACCTGTGAAATAGAGTTAACTGCTCTGAATTAGTAAAAATGGAAATAGTGAAACAAATTAAGGTCAATTCTGAAAAAGAAAACGCAACAAACTTACGAACGTGTCGGCAGGAAGCCTTCGTCAGCGAAGAAACTACAGAAAAAATAACAGAATTAAATGAAAAAAATAGCTCATAGCTACTACTTCTCAGCTAAGTTCTATTTTTTAGTACGCCCGGTAACTCTAATGCACATGTTTTAAGGTCACGAACGCATTCATATAGAAGCAAAGTGACCCTTGCAACGATATATTGGGAAAAGGCTTTTAAACGGGGGAAATTCTTGGAAATGGAATTTTTTTAAACTATAATTTTTTAGCATAATGTAACATATTTAATGACATAACTTGAATAGTAACAAACTTTAAGACAAATTTTAAAAAATAAAACTTTTAAAAATCACTAATGCTCTTAATCTATTGTTTCAGCCGGGGAGCCCACAAGAATGCCCTTTGCAATCCGTGTTGAGGTCAGCTACTGTGTGTTGACACGTGTGTTCTGGTAACTTGAGTAACCCAATACTTCATGTGTCAAACAATGAATGTTTTTTTTCTAAAGTAAACCATTGTTGTTAATTGCTGTAAAGAATTTAAACCTGTACAGAATTTAAAGTGCTATGTTATGTTTGTTTTTTTACATATCTGTCTTTCACTGAACATTTGAACAAGCATATTTCTAGCTAGTTATTCATTCCTTAGAGATAAGCCGTGGGAAAATGAGGCAAGTGTGAGCAGGTGACCCACCTCGCAACTAATCCGGACAATTTTTGTTATCCATAAACAGAAAATAACATTTAAACAACTCTAAAAATGAACGCTTTTACAGTCTAATTCCTTCAGTGGCTTTATTTTTTTTCTTTATTTTAACCAGGGATATCCCTGGAAATCCCGGGTTACTGGGATGAGTAAAATTATACTCCCGGGATTAGATAAATCCTGAGAAACGGGATAATTTGAAACATAACAGAATATTGTAAATTTTTCTTGAAGTCCAAAATGTGTACCTACAGAACTTATTTTATTACCACGTTTCTATCGTTCCGCTTCATATCATCATAAATAAACATAAATACTTCTTTTTTTTTTAACATTTAAAATAATGTAAAAACATTGATTTAATAGTTTCAGACCGGTAACATTTCTCTCATCATGTAAAATATAAAAAAAATCACAGACCTGGACGTGGATAAAGGTGAACAAAAAGCTGCCCCTTCTTGACTTAATGAACGAGAGAGGAGCTGACGGTCTCAAATTTATCTGACAGGCGGTCACGTGACTTGGTGGACTGCGCATGTCCTCACTCCACTCATCATATCTTTTTATAGCCCGATCCTTGAAGAGTAGACTACGCTTTTCACCTTGTTTAGTCAGAGCCATTGTAAGGGGGGGGGGGGCTACTTATTATAATGGAGCCAGATCTCCGGGTTGTTGGGTCCGTCTATTGTATTTTCAGTTGTACGAAGTCCTTGATGGACACTTGCGATTGCATCTTCGCTCTGTTCCCTACTTCCACATGCCCTCCCCTGAAACATCTGTATCGTCTCACCAAACCTACTTTAACTTCACCCCCGTATCGTATAACCAAACCTACTTTAACTTCACCCCTGTATTTTCTCACCAAACCTACTTTAACTTCACAGCTGTATTTTCTCACCAAACCTACTTTAACTTCACCCCTGTATCGTCTAACCAAACCTACTTTAACTTCACCCCTGTAACGTCTAACCAAACCTACTTTAACTTCACCCCTGTAACGTCTAACCAAACCTACTTTAACTTCACAGCTGTATTTTCTCACCAAACCTACTTTAACTTCACCCCTGTAACGTCTAACCAAACCTACTTTAACTTCACATCTGTATTTTCTCACCAAACCTACTTTAACTTCACAACTGTATTGTCTCACCAAACCTACTTTAACTTCACCCCTGTATTGTCTCACCAAAACCTAGTTTAACTTAACCCCTTAATCGTATTACCAAAACCACTTTAACGTCTCCACTATGTTGCAACACTTCACATACTTAAAAACAACGGTTTTCATTCAAATTCCATTTTTTTGTTAACATTTAATGAATAGGGGACATTGTTGTCCACCCACGGCTGCATTGTTGCATAAATCAAAAAGGAAGTGAGTTCACAAGCTCTCTTTGTTTTCTTTTTATTTGCTCAATTTTTAAACTTTACTCAACTTGAAGGCGAAACTGGTATTTCAAATATCCGTCTTGTTTTAAAATATTAAAATGTCCCTTGCATCTAAGCTAGGGGTTCTCAATCTGAGGGTCGCTATCCCTTTGGTTGTCGAACGACCCGTGCAAAGGCGTCGGCTAAAACCATCGGAAAAAACATAATATTTATGAAGGAGCAACTAAAATAATTTTATGGTTTGGGGTCACCACAACATGAGGAACTGTATTAAAGGTTCGCGGCACTAGAAAGGTTGAGAACCACTAATCTAAGCTGTTAGCCAAATTAACATACTGTATATTTTTCTATGAGACAGGTAAGAATCAGTAGAATGATATTCATAGACTTAAATGAAAATACTAAATATGTATAATATTTATACATAGCCAATAACATTTAATTAAAACATCCACCGTGTTAGTACTGTCAAAGAATTATTATATTTTGTTTACTTGTCAATTCTGGACCATCACCTTTTTAATAACCATTTATACATACGACATTAAATCCCTTACATGTAAATAAAATCACGTATATAAACTAAATCTCTTACATATACAAATAGTTAACAGAAAATATTAAACTTTACGAATCTGAAATAATAAAGGAAAAAAATATCTTGAACACAAAAACTGAAAAGATTGCATAAATCAAGGATATAAACATAAGAGCTCTGACTAAATCAGGATATGCATAGAAGGGCACTAATTAAAATCAAGGATATCTATGACAGCTCTGATTTAACTATTGTCTATTTACATGTTTCATGCACGAATTCTCGAATGTTACTCACACACTGCGATCACTCATAAACCAACTGTACTCGTACACCAGCTGCACTTATAAATCTTCTGTAATCAAACAACAGCTCTCGGGAGTTCAATAAGCCTTCCTTTAACACAGGTCATATCTCCCAGTAAATCTAAACACAATGTGCGCCAAAACGAACCTTGCTGAACAGTGCTGACAGAACATTGCTGAACAGTGCTGAAGCTCCCACATCTTGAACGCACCGATGAGTTTGTCAACGGTTCATGACTCCGCCTGAAAAGCGACCTTAGAAGTGAAAAGACTTATCTTTTGAGCATTTTTTTTAATGAGTTTAACTGATTAGAAAAAAAAGAATTCATATTTAAGTTTTATTTCCGCGCATACGTTAGTGAACTTAAAAGGCAAACGCGTTATAAAAAAAGTTGCAGAACGATTCTGAGAGAGATTTTTTTTACTATTTAATAGACGGCAACAAGTCATCCAATTCTGTTACAAAGTAACGAGGTGCTGGGTGGGCGCTCTGTCACCAAGTAACGACGTTCTGGGTGGGTACTCTGTCACCAAGTAACGAGGTTCTGGGTGGGTACTCTGTCACCAAGTAACGAGGTTCTGGGTGGGTACTCTGTCACCACGTAACGAGGTTCTGGGTGGATACTCTGCCAGAGAAGTGAAAGTCTGATAATGTGACACACTTCTTTAAAAAATCTGGATCCTCGTACACCATAGTCAGAAATGTACACAATGCCTCTTCCTGACTGACATATCTGACTACATCAAGCATTGTCCATTGTACAGTTTAAAAGATGTTCAGTTTGAAATATGTCTAGCTTGAAAGATATTCAGTTTAAAAGATGCTCAGTTTGAAAGATAGTCAGTTTAAAAGATGCTCAGTTCAAAGATGTTCAGTTTGAAAGATGTTCTGTTTAAAAAAGCTCAGTTTGAATGATGTTCAGTTTGAAAGCTGTTCAGTTTAATGGATGTCCAGTTTGAAAGATATCAGTTTAAAAGATGTTCAATTTGAAAGATTTTTAGTTTGATATATGTTCATTTTAAAAGATTCTCAGTTTGAAGGATGTTCAGTTTGAAATATGTTCGTCTAGTCATTTTTCAAACGAATGCAGCGCCATCTGGAGAATAAGGGCTTGATTTTTATGGTAGAAAAATCTTTTGATCCATCACATTTGCCATTCCTTTGAAACTGTACACTTCTAGCAACGACGAAATTTGGTAAAAAAAGACAGCTTAACTGTGTTACTTATGAAATCTCTTATGAAATCTCTTTTACCAATTGTTCTGAAACCCTTTTTTTAAACATGATTCCTTTCTCGATCATTAAATCACTTACGTTTACGCGAAAATCACACTCAGCTATATCGAATTTTTCCTCCGCTGGGTGACCCATTTCCAACATATGCCCATTACATTGGCTGGACCTGTGCATCGTTGAAAACGCAGGCACTCGTTCATGGAGCAGAAATTATATTACTTTTAGTTTTGGCACGTAATGTATGCTACGGATGTATCATATGCTATTATTTATATCCATTTTCAGGATTCGCCCCAAAGGCAACCTTCCAACCATGGAGTTGCTTAAGATTGCGCATCTTATCACGGTCCTAAAGTCTGCCAAGATGTCCTTTCGGGGGAAAGTGCAAACAATATTTCAACTAGCGGGGTGTGTGGGGTGGGATAGATAGCAGCTATGAACCACGGGGGTAAAACATCTCACAGTAACGAGTCTAAAACTTTCAAATTTGAACATTATTATCTGCAACCACCACTTTGACCCCCCCCCCCCTAAAAAAAAAAAACATGGCGTTGCCGTTGCCTCCTGGGACGTGAAAATGTAATTTGAATTGTCTGGTCTTTCTATCAACAATATTGTCGTGGAATTTTTGTCCTTAACATAGACTGATGTTTAATTTAACCGTAAAAAAAATGAAAAGGGATTTCATTTCATTCCATTCTTCTTGTCGTCAAAGTGCATTGCTCAAACATGTCCATCCGTCCACCGCTGTGGCGCTAAAGCCCTTGTAGGGTTTTGGTCTGACTCACTACTTCTTCCCCCCCTCCCCCCCCCCCGCACTCAGACCTAATTAATGCTTATCTTTTCCATTGCTCAATCCTAGGTTCCAGGTAAATGCCTGCTACAATAAGTTTGTAAGTGTAATTTAACATTACGTAGTTGTCGTCAAAGTGCATTGCTCAAACATGTCCACCCGTCCACCGCTGTGGCGCTAAAGCCCTTGTAGGGTTTTGGTCTGACTCCCTACTTCTTCCCCCCCCCCCCCCCCCCGCACTCAGACCTAATTAATGCTTATCTTTTCCATTGCTCAATCCTAGGTTCCAGGTAAATGCCTGCTACAATAAGTTTGTAAGTGTAATTTAACATTACGTAGGAAAAAAATGGCACCCATGCATAATAACGAGGAAAAAGTAAAGGGAGTCCTAGATTGGCCCATAGCAAATGTTAATGTTAAGAAACTGGTGGGTGCTGTTGCCAGTTTACTAGGAATCCTTGCAGCGCAATTAGTGTTGTAATATATATGAACTATTTCTTTTAAGTACTGTAAGCATGGAGCATGCTAAAATTCAGGAGCTTTAAAGCACACGGAATCCACAGGGAAAAAAGAGAGGAAGGTCTACGAGAAAATGGAGGCGCGAGCTAGAGGCAGACACACAAAGTATGGGATGCACCTGGAAGCAACACTGGAGGAAAAAAAGCATAGGACTGGAATTAATGGTAAATTCTTGTAGACGGCCTATGCCCCAGACGGGGTAAAAGACATAGTTAAGTAATTAGTATGTCTTTTACTTTAATATACGTTTGTGTTTTGGTCTGATACAAAATAGACACATGCTTTTTAAAAATGGCAGTACAATGAGTTTTCCTCCATGCGCACGACTGGTGTATGTGCAGTAATATAAGTCTGGCCCAAGCCAGAATATACCCCGTTGGTTAAATTGGCGTAGACAAAACTATACACAGGGTTAAAATAGCCTGGCCAAGAGCATACCCCTCCAGGCAAGAATTAACACCTCCAGGAAAATCTAGTTCTTCATTATTCTACATTTAATCTGAGAGTAACAGAAGAAATCATATGTGAAACTTAAGTTCCCTTTAGGTCCCCTTAACCTGAACGTGATCACAAAAACTTTATTTTTTATTTGTTACTAAATAATAATATTGTTTTATTATTTTCATTTCAACTTTTTTTCTTTTTTTTTTCGCTCTAGAAAGGGTGGGACGCGTAGAGTAGTGGTGACACTATTGAAGGATTATGCTCATGTTGCCAAGGCCTTCGTATCGAATTCAAACAACCTTAACCTGAACGTGATCACAAAAACTTTATTTTTTATTTGTTACTAAATAATAATATTGTTTTATTATTTTCATTTCAACTTTTTTTCTTTTTTTTTTTTCGCTCTAGAAAGGGTGGGACGCGTAGAGTAGTGGTGACACTATTGAAGGATTATGCTCATGTTGCCAAGGCCTTCGTATCGTATTCAAACAACCTTTAAGTCAGCTATCGTTCTGTTGAAACGGTAAAAAACGGTGCAAAAATATTGGTAAAAATCATGTGGTTCATGTGTTTCACTGAACACTATATTTATTATGGGGGTTATGATATGGCCTAAGTGTTATTGGCCTAGCCAGAATATACCGAGGGTATGATCTGGCCAAGGCCAATTTAATTCCGGCTATGGTAAGGAATGGGGTTGTACTCTGACATGTTAACCGGAATTACTCTTGTACCGTTGGGTCACACTGGCATGTTGGCATGCTACATTGCCAAGTGAGGATGTCACACTGCAATGTCAGCATGTCACGCTGCAATGTTAACATGTCACAATACCATGTTGGCAGAGGTTTCATGGCGCATATCTCAGTGGAATAGGGGATTTAATTGTTTGAGGTTTGCATTGAGAATCAGGGATTAAGCTGGTTCCCAACAGCAAATCGCCTCTCTCCACGCCGCTGGATAACCCAAGGGAACATCATTTGGTTGATACCAGTGACATCGCAGGAGTTGTCGGAATGTTTCATTGTACCAATGTTATCCGCCTTTCGGTACTCCATCTCCGGGTCTGATTTCCGAGTTTCCTTCCAAAGTTGGCTGGAATTGAACTCCAGACCACCAACTTGAGATTTGTCAGTTTAGACCACTCGGCCACCCAGCAACCAAACAGCTAGTACAGTTAGTATAACCATCTAATACAGTTAGTATAACCAGCTAGTACAGTTAGTATAACCATCTGGTACAGTTAGTTTAACCAGCTAGAACAGTTAATATACCCATCTAGTACAGTTAGTATAACCAGCTAGCACAGTTAGTATAACCAGCTAGTTCAGTTAGTATAACCAGCTTGTAATAGTTATTTCAACCAGCTTATACAGTTAGCATAACACAAACGCAGAACAGAGTTAGACGCTAGAAGGCCCTATGTTCAGTTAAATTAACCTTGATACACGTTCTGAATCAGCGTCACTTCCACATTAAAATATTGTGGAGAGTCGGACCACGCACGAGCGCCGGACCACGAACCGGAGGATCAAGCTTGTGGAGCACGAATCCTTGGGTGGTGGAGAGTCGGACCCACGACGGCGCCTGACGTAATCCGTCTGACCGAAGGATCAAGCTTGTGGAGCACGACGGACCCAAGGATCAAACGCCTGACCAATTACGGCCGTCTGACACCCAGACACGACCATCCATCTGACCAGGGCATTTACCTGGGACGTCTAGACCGACAATTGAGAAAAAGGGGGCGGGGTATAATCTGGACTGGGAGAGGAACTATGGGACGGGGTGGTATAAATAGGGGAAAAGGCGGACGGACGGGGATCTAGATAGCAGGGAGAAGTCGGAGAAGTCGGAGCTGTGAGATGAGTGAAAGAGTAAGCAAGTGATAGATCAAATAAAGAACTCGAGTTTAATGATCCAATGTATCACCGGAGTTGTTTACTTATTGAGTACCAGATTTAGATGAAGTGTGTCAGATAGTAAGTAAGGTCTCTTACAATATCCACACTTTAAACCTGACATTTCATTTCATTTTTTGTTCTCTTTCACCCGTTAAAACCAAAGGTATACTTCAAATAGTTAGAAGAAAAAGAAATATGGCTAACCAAAATGTGAACTTACATTTTGAATTCTGCATAACATGGTATATTTTGACCACAATCTATATCTAAATATTTATTTCAAAGTGTTTCAATTGTTTAACTTTATTTATTATGAATAAAGCAACAACAAACATTTTTTTTTTCTTTTTTTTTTTTTATCAAATTGAAAAATATCTACATGACAATAAATAATTCCATTGTGCGAGACTGTCAAATTATGTTTCGTTTCGTAAAACGATATCACCGCATACCTCTACCGGTCTGAAAAGCCGTCCTTTCTACACCGAGTGATTTAGATGGGCGCTCACACTGAGATCTCATCTGGGTACTGACCGAGGGGGGTCACGCATGATTTCAAATTGGGGCGTGCTTGGACGTCACAACGAGTGTCCAAGAACGGTAACTCCCACGCCTATTTAAGACGTGGTCCTTGAAAAGTAGCTCACATTTTACCATCTCAGGTCAAGTGGGTCAAGTGGGTCAAGTGGGTAAAATGTATTACTTCGCGCAAGGATCCATATGACGTCATTATTACCTCATTACGCATCAGCTCTTTTCTTTTTAGCATCTAGTAGATTCAATAACCCAGAGGCGGCTCCTACATCCTGTCTTTATATTTAAAGATTCTACATAACGTGTTCCACTGTTTCCTCTTCACTGCTTGAACGCAGTCCTTCATTTAATGTCCTTTGTCCTCCCCGGAAAACCCTTACCACAAACCTGAAACTTCCTTTGTCCTCCCCGGAAAACCCTTATCAAAAACCTGAAACTTCCTTTGTCCTCCCCGGAAAACCCTTATCAAAAACCTGAAACTTCCTTTGTCCTCCCCGGACAATCTTACCACAAACCTGAATCTTCCTTTGTCCTCCCCGGAAAACCCTTATCACAAACCTGACACTTCCTTTGTCCTCCCCGGAAAACCCTTATCACAAACCTGAAACTTCCTTTGTCCTCCCCGGAAAACCCTTATCAAAAACCTGAAACTTCCTTTGTCCTCCCCGGAAAACCCTTACCACAAACCTGAAACTTCCTTTGTCCTCCCCGGAAAACCCTTATCAAAAACCTGAAACTTTGTCCCCATCGCTCCCTTAAAACCTAATCCTTACTTTCAGTTCCATGCTTTTTTTCACGTCAAATGCGCTCCCACCTCCACCCTATCCATCTCCCAGATCCAGCTTTAAACTCATGCCCTTCCTGGCCTTCTGCCCTTCATACCCTTCCTGCCCTTCTACCCTTCCTGCCCTTCCTGCCCTTCATATCTCTTGTCTCCACGTTCGCCCCAGTCATTGGCCCACTCAACGCACGTTAAAAATGCAGAGAAACAGTTAGTTTACTTATTTGTAGTTTTAAAAGAACCTAACTTTAAACCATTTACATATCTGAACTATAACAATTTACATGACTGTATAATAAAAATTTACATATCTGAACAATAACATTTTACATTTCGGAACTATAACAATTTACATATCGGAACTATGACAAATTACATGTCTGAACTATAACAACTTACATTTCTGAACTATAATAATTTAATTCTCTGAACTATAAACCATTTACATATCTGAACTATAAAATTTTACATATCGGAACTATAACAATTTACACATCGGAAGTATAACAAATTACATGTCTGAACTATAACAACTTAAATTTCTGAACTATAACAATTTAATTCTCTGAACTATAAAATTTTACATATCTGAACTTGCCAAATTATATTTCTGAATTATAACAATTTACATTTCTGAATTATAACAATTTACATGTCTGAACTATAACCACTTACATTTGTGAACAAATACCACTTACGTATCTGAACTGTAACAATTTACGTATCTGAACTGTAACCACTTATATATCTGAACTATCAACACTTACATATCTGAACTATAACCACTTACATGTGAGAACTATGAACATTTACATCTCTGAGCTATAACCACTTAGATGTAATGACAGAAACTGCTTCTTCTCCATCATAAAAACGCATCCAGTCAAGTATTATAAAAACGACGCACGTCTCTTGGGATAGCATTCCGGCTCTTCTGTTTTGAAGTGGCTGCACCACGCGATGCCGTCACTGGACTTGTTCTTTGCCATTTTGCGGAAATTTTAACACAAAAACGTGATGAAAACAATTCTTGGTGGTCCCTTTATCAGTAAGTGTTGAGTAAACTGGTTTTCAAGGTGAAATAATATTTACTCTTTGCCTTTGTTTGAGGCTAACTAATGTTTTAGGCGGCAGAGCACACAACCCATTTCGCCTTTTACACTAACATCTCTTAAATATATTTTGGTGCAACCTGCTCCCACCCCCACCTTCAATTCAACGTGTTTTACATTAATGGTACTGGTTGGGGGTTGAGGGAAAAGGGTTGACACGCAGCGAGCTTCCAGTGTGACGTCTGAACTCCGATGAACGGGTTGATTTTTTTTTCCCTTTAGGTTAGGCGACTATTATTTGGTGTTGTTATTGTTCGTGTTCCTCTGTCACGTGGCAAACGTCATGCGTGACGTCTGAACTCCGGTTAAAAGGTTGTTTCTGTTTTCTTGACAAATATCTTTCTTTTAATTCAGTGGCTTCTTGCATCTATGTTCTGTGGCGGTACACCCCACAGAACAGGGACACAGGTTGTCCTTTCACTTCGGGCATGCGTGCGCCAGTGTGTCTCTTCCGTAGCCTGGTACAGGAAGGTGTTGCTGTTCTCGTTATACTGCGACTGTTGTTTTCCAAGTCTTTCTAATAATATGATCGACAGTACCTCTCTGTTTTTGCACATGGTCATCTCTATTCCATCAAGTGCCTGTTCATATCAGTGGGTCAGTGCTTAGCTCAAACGTTTGACCTAGGCTATTAACTCTCACAGCGCCATAGGGACGTAGATTTGGTTGCATGGTATAATTGGGGCGTAACCGGGTGCAGATGTTGTTGGGGTTTTTTTGCACCGGTTCCGGCTATTTTGAGTTGAATCCCCCCACCCTATAAAAAACATTAACTTCTCATCTTCTTTATATATGGCGGCCATTAAATAATATGCCTACAGCCAGGGATATACCCTACCTGTCAGTGCCGGCCATTAAATAATAGTCCTACAGCCAGTCCTATAAACTAACCTGTCAGTGCCGGCCTTTAAAACTAGTCCTACAGACAGTCCTACAAACTACCAGTCAGTGCCGGTCATTAAAAAATAGGCCTACAGACAGTCTTTTACACTACCTGTCAGTGCCAGCCATTAAATAATAGTCCTACAGACAGTCCTACACCCTGCTGTCAGTGTCGGCCTTTAAAACTAATCCTATAGACAGTCCTATAAACTGCCCTTCAGTGCCGGCCATTAAATAAAATTCCTACAGCCAGTCCTACACCCTACCCTTTAGTGCCGGCCATTAAATAATAGTCCTACAAACAGACCTTCACCCTACTGTCAGTGCAGGCCATTAAAAAATAGGCCTACAGCCAGTCCTATACCCTACCTGTCAGTGCCGGCCATTAAATAAGAGTCCTACAGACAGTCCCATACCCTAACTGTCAGTTTCGGCCATTAAATAATAGTCCTACAGACAGTCCTATACCCTACCTGTCAATGCCAGCCATTAAATAATAGGCCTACAGCCAGTCCTGTACTCTACCTGTCAGTACCGGCCATTAAAAAATAGGCCTACAGCCACTCCAATACCCTACCTGTCAGTGCCGGCCATTAAATAATAATCCTACAATAGTCCTATACACTACCTGTCAGTGTTGGCCTTTAAACTAGTCCTACAGACAGTCCTACACCCTACTTTTCAGTGCCGGCAGTTAAATAATAGTCCTACAGACAGTCCTACACCCTACTGTCAGTGCCGGCCATAAAATATTAGGCCTACAGCAAGTCATATACCCTAATTGTCAGGGACAGGCATTAAATACTTTTCCTACAGACAGTCCTATACACTACCTGTCAGTGCCAGCCATTAAATAATAGGCCTACAGCAAGTCCTACACCCTACCTGTCAGTGCCGGCCATTAAATTATAGCCCTTCAGACAGTCCTATACCCTATCTGTTAGTGTCGGCCTTTACAACTAGTCCTACAGACAGTCCTACACCCAACCTGTCAGTGCCGGCAGTTAAATAATAGTCCTACAGACAGTCCTACACCCTACTGTAAGTGCCGGCTATTAAATAATAGGCTTACTGCAAGTCCTATACCTTACCTGTCAGTGCCAGCCATTAAATAATAGTCCTACAGACAGTCCTATACCATACCTGTCAGTGCCGGGCATTAATTAATACTCCTAAAGACAGTCCTATACCCACCAGTCAGTTCCGGCCATTAAATAATAGTCCTACAGACAGTCCTACACCCTACCTGTCAGTTCCGTTCATTAAAATATATGCCTTCAGCCAGTCTTATACCCTACCTGTCTGTGCCAGCCATTAAATAATAGTCCTACACCCTACCTGTCAGTTCCGGTCATTAAATAATAGACCTAAAGACAGTCCTATACCTTACCTTTCAGTGCCGGCCATTTTATAATAGGCCTACAGCCAGTCCTACACCCTACCTGTCAGTGCCGGCCATTAAATTATAGCCCTTCAGACAGTCCTATACCCTATCTGTTAGTGTCGGCCTTTACAACTAGTCCTACAGACAGTCCTACACCCAACCTGTCAGTGCCGGCAGTTAAATAATAGTCCTACAGACAGTCCTACACCCTACTGTAAGTGCCGGCTATTAAATAATAGGCTTACTGCAAGTCCTATACCTTACCTGTCAGTGCCAGCCATTAAATAATAGTCCTACAGACAGTCCTATACCATACCTGTCAGTGCCGGGCATTAATTAATACTCCTAAAGACAGTCCTATACCCACCAGTCAGTTCCGGCCATTAAATAATAGTCCTACAGACAGTCCTACACCCTACCTGTCAGTTCCGTTCATTAAAATATATGCCTTCAGCCAGTCTTATACCCTACCTGTCAGTGCCAGCCATTAAATAATAGTCCTACACCCTACCTGTCAGTTCCGGTCATTAAATAATAGACCTAAAGACAGTCCTATACCTTACCTTTCAGTGCCGGCCATTTTATAATAGTCCTACAGACAGTCCTATACCCTACCTGTCAGTGTCGGCCATTAAATAATAGTCCTACAGCCTGTCCTATACCCTACCTGTCAGTGTCGGCCTTTAAATAATAGGCCTACAGCCAGTCCTATACCCTACATGTCAGTTGCGGCCATTAAATAATAGACCTACAGCCAGTCTTATACCCTACCTGTCAGTGTCGGCCATTAAATAATAGTCCTGCAGCAAGTCCTATACCCTGTCAGTGCCGGCCATGAAATAATAGTCCTACAGCCAGTCATATATCCTACCTGTCAGTGCCGGCCATGAAATAATAGTCCTACAGCCAGTCCTATACCCTACCTGTCAGTGTCGACCATTAAATAATAGGCCTACTGCCAGTCCTATACCCTACCTGTCAGTGCCGGCCATTAAATAATAGTCCCACAGCCAGTCCTATACCCTACCTGTCAGTGCCGGCCATTAAATAATAGTCCTACAGCCAGTCCTATACCCTACCTGTCAGTGCCGGCCATTAAATAATAGTCCTACGACAGCCCCACACTATACACTTGGCTCATTATGATGATATAATAGTCACCTGAAAAAATATTCAACCTGCTCATCTGAGTTCAGCCTGCTTACCTGAGTTCAACCGTCACGCATGACGCTCGCTGATTGATTGCTGTTTTTTTTCACTCAACTCTATTATAATTAAACCTTTTGAGCAGAAATTGTGTGTGTTTTTTTGTTTTTTTTTTTTTGGTAGTGTTTGGTTGTGAAAATGAAGCAGCCATGCCAGATGTAAAATATTAATAAGAGATTATAAGTCAACTCGTTTTTCTTTTTTTTTTTTTGATAACACTTAGAACCGCCGGATATTTTCTCAAAATACTCGGATCTGGTGTTTAAAAAACTGCCCCGGTTAAGCCCTGAAAAAAATTATTTTTAGTAATTATATCTTTGGACACGGGAAGTGCGAATGAATGTCACAGAAAATGAAAGTGGGACTCGAACGGAATTTCCCGAAAAGATCAATCCCCAGCATCGCATTCTTTTTTGAAATATGAGCGCGATATCTTGGGACAATTATCATGCAGTCACACAACACAGAGAACATAAAATACAAGTCGAACTTCGTTAAATGTTTTCCTGTTGATTTTATTATCAAAATATTATACTAAGCATTTCATTAAATATCGTAACACGGTCTAAGTATTGCAATCATACATTTAGATCTCGTGTGTTTCACTTAATTTGAATATTTACATCTTAATAATCTTTTTTTTTTTAAGAAGAAAGTCTAAACCTTCTGGATCCCCTTGGGATCATTAATATAGTTGGTCGTCAGTCGAGGATCGACGAGGAACATCGAGTAGTTCGGTGACTGAACTCCAGACCACCAACTTGAGGCTTGCTCAGTTTAGACCATTCGGCCACCCGATCATTAATATACATAAAGAATAATAAACAATGTCTTTTGAAACATGTAAATTATGTGTAGTAATGCTCAGTTCACACGATCAAATTTTCGTCAAATGTTTTTCATGAACGCACTATTTTGTGTGACAACATGGTGCGTTCAAAAATAAATTTGACGAAAAGTTGCAGGTGTTAACTGAGCATAAAAATCAAGGCCTTTCAAACCCAGCTGCAGCGGTTCTCGTCGGACCGTTTAAAGAACTCCTCAACGTTGACGTAATTTTTGCCCTCAGTCGATACGGGCCTTTTAATCCTTCGAGGAATCCATGGCGGCGGATCCACGTTATCGTCGGGGGTTCCCGTGTTATCTTCATAGAAATTGTCATACTCGTGGCGGGAATTGCTTGTGTCGGACGAGCTGCAGCAGTCCGAGTCTTCATCTATAGTTAAGTACCGTCCATTCTCGCGGTCAACCTCGATCAGATGGGAATAGCCTTCCTCGTCAACGGACCCTTTTGGTAGCACCCCGCGTCTGAGGGATGTGTCTCTATCCGAGGGGCTGGAAAGCTTCATGACGATGCTCTCCTTGGCGCGCGCGCTCTGCTTCGGCCGCGGGAGTGAGTTGCACGTTATGGTCAGACTCACAGACTTGTCTCCGGCCTGGGTCGACAAGGCCGTGATGATGTTCTCAAAGCTCACCGCTGAGGCCGCGAAAGGGGTGCTGGTGTCCATATTAGTCTCGCCATAATGTGGCACCGGGCTAGATATCGACCTCGCGAGGTTATCATGCCTGGTAGCACTAACCTCTCGAGACCCGTCACTTTTAATGGTATTTGAACTGCTTTTAATGGAATGAGAATGAACGCTTGGATTCGAAGAGCAGAGTTCGTTCTGTTGCGAGTCTGAGCTCCCGTTGTATGAAGTGTAGCCGGATTCACGAGAAGAGCTTGCACCGCTGTCTGGAAACGATGGCACTCTTGAACGCAAAGTTGTATCCATTCCGTTAAATTTAACTGAACTTGGTTTCTCAGAGTGCTTTGAGACCCTCTCTACTTTAGCGCATGTGAGAAAAACCACAACGACAAATATAACGCAGCCAAAGAAAAGACCAATGAACGCTCCCCAGACGGTGGGACGTGAGGCGAGTCTCGTCACTGCTGCTAACACCAACAGACTTCTCAGTTCGTTCACGTCGATCTCTTGTATGACAGTTTGTATGTTATTGTGTTCCGTGGCGTTACCTGATGTCTCTGGCGTTGACGTGCTATTTAAAGGGATCTCGGGCGTCGTGTTTCCAGCTGCCCTTGTCAGGTTGTGATCTGGGGTGACGCTAGATTCAGCATAAGTTTTCGGATCAGACCTCAGTGAATCAGTAGCAGTGAAGGGCTCACGTGTAGGGCTTGACAACATGTATGAGCTGGACATGCTGCCTGGAATGGAACTGGACGAAGATAAAGTTTCCACCGGTGTACTCGTAGATCCACTTGATATTTTCAAAGTGGTCGTTGAAGCTTGTGACACGGGTTCAGGTTCTGTTTGAACAATTTTTACCTGTGAGGTAGTTTCAGGCTGTGCTTGGATTGTTGTTGTTACCGGTGATGTAGTTTGAAGTTGTTTTTGGCTGGAATTTGTCTGTGCGTCAGCATTAATCGGCCCTTTGGTTGCGGTAGATGTTGAACTTATTTGAGACGATGACATTGCAGCAACAGCCCTTATGTGTCGTCTGCTCTTTGAAAAAATCGGGTTTTCCCGCCATAATTTGGATAAACGTACGCATGGTGTACGTTCGAAACGTCCAGCGTTGTTCAGCTTCATCTTGAACGGTTGATCAAAAATGGCCTCGAATGACACGAATAATTTCTCACACCCTTTTAAGTCCTCATCGTTCCAAATAACTTTGGTCTCTACGCATTTCATCTTCAAGCCCGCGTCTTCCCGATCGTTGGTTGCCACAATACATTTATAAATGCAACCTTCTGGGTCTTGGCTAGCGTCACTCACTCGCTGCTTCACGGCAGCTGGTCGTCGAGCTCGTGACGACCGCAGTCTTACCTTTCTGTTCAGCTGTAGGTGGAGTAGCGGCTGTTGTAGTCTGACATAGTGAGCGTTCCTTGGAATGACAAATGGGTTGCTGGTCCCGCGGGTCGTTGGTTCTATGGCACACAAGAGATTGTCACCGGCGCAGACGCATGGCGGCACAAGTCTGTTTAATAAAACAATATAAGATTGTTGGGGTGAGAGTGAACATCACAAGTCACTTTAAAGAAGCAAATATAAGCTTGTAAATAACACACAGTAATTACGAAAAATAATAATTACGTAAATATGTTACGTTGATTTTTTTAATGTATTAGAGCAGCGGCTCTTAACCTGTGCGTCGTGATCCCTTTTGGGGGTCGAAAAACCTTTACACAGGGGTCACTTAAGACCATCGAAAGACACATTTATGAAGTAGAAAGGAACATAATATTAGGGTTGGGTTCACCACAATATGAGGAACTGTATTAGAGGGTCGCGGTATTATGAAGGTTGAGAAACACTGTATTAGAGGTAATGAGATGCGGTCTACAAAGCGATGACTCGCGTTTCAAACGGCCCGTGAAGACTTTGATTGGTCCACATCTGATCTAAATTAGCACGAGATTCCACCTAACCCATACCCAATCATTTTGGGATAGGTCGGAATGAGTGTATCCATGCAGTTATGTATGCAGATATTTGCTACTAAATGCGTCACAAAGGGAAATGTTGTCAGTAGGCCGATGAGCAGATGAGCGCGAGTTCTTAATGCCCCCCGGCACACCTCCACATGGGCCAGACGCCGGGTCTCCCTGTTGCCAGATCATGCGGCGGCACGCAAGTAGCCTCCCCTCTGGCCACGGGGCACGCGGTCGACCGAAAACGCTGCATTTAAAGCGTTCGATGACAACTTTCCCAGAGGTTCTGGGCAGGTTTGCTTCCACTTCGGAGGAAAGGTGTTGCATTACAGGAGTCTTTCGGTCGGTACGGAAAGTTGGGATGAAATGGATGCCCAGGAGCGGTTTTCTCGTGGCCGCGTAGCAGTCATGCAGTCGGATGGGACTTTTTGCTTTGGAAGAACAGTAACTCCCTACTAGTCCACCACGCCACGACGAGGCAAAACCCATGTGGGCACCTCCAAGTTTCCTCGGAGACACGTCCTTCTCGGATCCGGAATATTTGCTACTAGATAGGGCAACACAACCAAGTTTTGCGTGTAAAATATTGAGGGTACTAAATCATTTACCAATCAATCAATCTTAGTCGTGAATAACCCGTGACTTTTGAAAACCCATCCATCTCTCTCCTCATTACCTTCATTTGCCGTTCTCTATGAGCGTAGCAATGAGCGTGGCTATGATCGTGGCTATGAGCGTGGCTATGAGCGTGGCTATGAGTGTGGCTATGAGCGTGGCAATGAGCTTACGAAATCAATTTCCATCTTAACCGTTATTATAGTCTGTGTGTTGGCCTAATTTTACTGCAACGTAGAGATAATGTGTCCACCCCTTTTCTCCCCCTTATTTTGATTTGAAATTGGCGCCACCTATTAAATGTGTAGCTCTGTACAACCTCAGCCCTCCATTTATAGGGAAATTTTTTTTTTACGTTCAAATAATTTTTAATTTGCTCTAAAGAATGCTATCTGTGATGCACATTCTAGAAGAAGAAAAAATCTGGAGGGCTCCAACACCCTCCCTACGAATAAGTCGGTGGCTTTCCCAGCCAGGAGAATGTTTTTGTTGCTTCTTTTCCTATACATGAGACGTCATGTACTTAAAGGATCCTCACAAATTTGTACTCTTTGAGTGTGTATATTTTAATAATTGTATCTTTTGTGATTATACTTTTCCACTTGATGTGCTGTAAGTTAATATAGCTTTTTATAGTGCGTTTTGTAATACCTGTATATTTGCTCTTGAATTTTATATACATTTAATAATACAATAAAGTGGAATATTGTTAATATTATTAGCTTTGGTATCGTTTCATCTTTGCACATTCGTTTTCAGTAAATTGTTAATTTTTGTTCCTCTAACGAACCAAATCTTAAAACACATTAAATTGCAAAACCCCTTCAGATAATCATACGAAATGAATAGCATAAGTCAACACCAGTCAGAGGACAGAGCCACCTGAACAACCCTAAGTCAGTAAGAGTACGAAATGTTGCCACTACAGTTCAGCACACAGCCCGGAGCCCATCTAGATCAGGGGTCGGGAACCTATGGCTCGCGAGCCAGATGTGGCTCTATTGATGTTCGATTTTTAAAAAAGTCGCATCAATGGTAAGAAATACTCATTATTGGTTAGCAACAGCATACCAATTTTATTATAAAGAATTCAGAGACATAATTATTGCATTTTTTAGTGTTGAAATTACACAAAATTCAAACATTTACTAGAATCTTTAGTTTCAAACATAATGTATGGCTCTCACAGAATTAATTTTCAAAATATGTGGTGTCCATGGCTCTCTTAGACAAAAAGGTTCCCGACCCCTGATCTAGATGATTAAATAATGTTGTTTTTTTTGTACGCATTTGGTGTGCACGTGATCAAGTGGACAATTGGGGAAGCAGTGAATGATAGCGCAGCATGGAGTGCAATGAGAGTGGGGAAATGAGAAAGATCCTCCATGGAGTTATTTTTACAGACATGGTTGTGCATGGGGTTCCATTGGTTTAAGATGCATTGGTTTATAATGATTTTCATTGGTTGTAATTTAATTTCCATTAATTTTGTTTAAAATGATCGAATAACATAGTAGCTCAATGGGATCATCCAATAGTGTGTTTACCTGATGGAGCTTTGAGATGACGCCGTTAGCCATGGCGTAGTGCTAATCTTTGTGACCGGCGTGTGTTCAGCTGTAACCAGTGTCACTGTGAGTAACAAAAGGCATAGCAGTCTGTCTAAGCCCTCCGCCATCTTTCAGTCATCGCAAGGCATTACTGCAACAAATAGTCTTTTAGTTTAACAAAAACATTTGGATAATATATATCGGACATGTTTGTTTATTGTTGAGTCTTGAAGTTTAACGTATAATCTTGTAGGTGGGGGAATTTCGACTATATACTAATATAAGACAAGACAAAATTGGCAAATGGAGTCATTAAAGTATATATAATTAAATTATACAAGAATATAGGATTAATAACTATACTACACAAATCTGTGGAACTTCTCCCGTAATTATGTGGTACCAGGAAATCTAGTCAGGATCATTCAGATATCTTATGAAGAAATGACATGCAGGTTGGTACACGAAGGTAGACTCACAGATGCCCGAAAAGCGGAAACCAGGGTCAGACAAGAATGTCTCCAGCCCCAATTCCTATTCATCCTCGCCTTTGACTGGCTAAAGAAAAAATATCCACGGAAAAAAGAGGAAACGGATAAATATGGACACCCTGGAAATAACAGAATGACCTAGACTTTGCAAACAACGTTGCTATTCTGTCCCACAACCAGCAACAAATGCAGGAAAAGGCTTTAGATGAATCCACCATTTCAGCACAGCTCGGACTCAATATAAATAAATGCAAGAAAAATGCAAACTAAGCATATCTCTCTGGCAGGTAATGCACTTTAAGGTGTGGAGGCCTTCACATACTTAGGCAGCACCATTGACTTTAATGATGGATCCAAAGCTGGAAAGGATATATTGTTATTTTTGCTATTAAAGAAAATATGGGAGTCAGAGGAGCTGACTCTTCAAATCAAGTAAGAATTTTAACAACAAAGTAAAACAGTCCTACCCTATGGAGACGAACCGCGAGAACAAAAGCGAGCATTACGCAGAAAGAACTGACATTTGTAACACACTTACTTTAGCAAGATCCTGAACATCAAATGGCTCAACACAATTACCAACATGACTTACTGGAAAGGACATACCATCTTGCTGAAGACACCATAAGGAAAATATTGAGCTGGATAGGGCACACTCTCCGCAAAGCCTCAGATAACATCATCAGACAATCCCTAACATGGAATCCACAAGGAAAAAGAAAGAGATAAAGCCCTCAAAATATTTGAAGACGTGAGATAGAGGCAGACACAGAAAGTATGGGATATACCTGGAAGCAACTGGAAAGGAAAGCACAGGACCGAGTTGAATGGAAAATTCTTGAAGATGGCCTATGCTCCAGATGAGGTAAATAGCAAACACAAGTAAGTAAAGAATGTTTAACTTATGAATGATGACGTGCAAACATGAAGGGTAGCCAAGGATCAACAGCATGAGATCCACTGTACGGTTTATTTGGATGGAGTTTGCACAGGATCTTTGCATTGATTTGCAAATAGCATGTACCGGGACGTACGCTCACGGAATTTATATCCGTTAGACATAACCGGGACGCACACTCATGGAATCGATAGCTGAGATAGACATGTACCGGGACGTGCACTCTTGGAGTTGATAGCTAAAATAGACATGTACCGGGACGTGCACTCTTGGAGTTGATAGCTGAAATAGACATGTACCGGGACGCACACTCATGGAATCGATAGCTGAGATAGACATGTACCGGGACGCACACTCATGGAATCGATAGCTGAGATAGACATGTACCGGGACGAACACTCATGGAATCGATAGCTGAGATAGACATGTACCGGGACGTGCACTCTTGGAATTGATAGCTAAAATAGACATGTACCGGGACGTGCACTCTTGGAATTGATAGCTGAAATAGACATGTACCGGGACGTGCACTCTTGGAATTGATAGCTGAAATAGACATGTACCGGGACGTGCACTCTTGGAATTGATAGCTGAAATAGACATGTACCGGGACGTGCACTCTTGGAAATGATAGCTGAAATAGACATGTACCGGGACGTGCACTCTTGGAATTGATAGCTGAAATAGACATGTACCGGGACGTGCATTTACGGATGGACAAGGAAATTACTTTGGTTTCGTGCGGAGGTTACACTTCTATTGAACGGAATCGGATATCTTGGGTATCATCTTTACTTCTTGGTCTAGTTCATTGGCTGGCTTTCTTTGTATGGTTCAGTGATTAGCTTGCGAGTTCCGTTTCGCAGTTGTTTTTTTAGTCTAGTTATTAGACCGTGACTGGGCACAAACGTGAAATGTAATGTTTATTGTTGCATGTCAGCTATTTGTGGATTTATGATGCATCATCGTCTCATTTCTCGACCAATGAGCACACACGTCATTGAGACATGCTGTTACTAACATCTCTTGACCAATGGGCGCACACATCTTTGAGACATGCTTTTATTGACATCTCGACCAATGGGCGCACACATCATTGAGATATACTTTTATTGACATCTCGACCAATGGGCGCACACATCAATGAGACATACTTTTATTGACATCTCGACCTATGGGCGCACACATCATTAAGATGTACTTTTATTGACATCTCGACCAATGGGCGCACTCATCATTGAGATGTACTTTTATTGACATCTCGACCAATGGGCGCACTCATCATTGAGATGTACTTTTATTGACATCTCGACCAATGGGCGCACTCATCATTGAGATGTACTTTTATTGACATCTCGACCAATGAGCGCACACATCAATGAGATGTACTTTTATTGACATCTCGACCAATGGGCGCACACATCATTGAGACATACTTTTATTGACATATCGACCAATGGGCGCAATCATCATTGAGACATACTGTTATTGACATCTCGACCAATGGGCGCACCCATCATTGAGATGTACTTTTATTGACATCTCGACCAATGGGCGCACTTATCATTGAGACATACTTTTATTGACATCTCGACCAATGGGCGCACACATCATTGAGACATGCTTTTATTGACATCTCGACCAATGGGCGCACTTATCATTGAGACATACTTTTATTGACATCTCGACCAATGGGCGCACACATCATTGAGACATACTTTCATTGACATCTCGACCAATGGACGCACACATCATTGAGACATACTTTTATTCTATTGAAGTACACTTAACACTATTTATTAATAAAACATTCACTCATAACGTCATGACCTTGACAGCCGAAAATGCGGCTCCTCGATATATAGTGTTACACGGGAGGACCACCAAACAACGCACCTCTCTTACGTCACTGGTTATGTTTTTGAAATGAAGAGGAGGTGCAGCCATGCAATGCAAGTTAACAACCGTCGTTTTAACGCGGTGTTAAATTTTGTTACTTTAATCAGGCCACGGATCTTCAAATGTTCAAGCAGTGTTTAGTAAAAATGTGTTCAGTCAACGTTTATTTTTATTTTTTAATGTTTAATGTTTAGAGAAATGTTCAGTCAATGTTTAGTAATGATGTTCAGCGAAATGTTCAGTCAATGTTTAGTAAATGATGTTCATCGAAATGTTCATTCAGCTTACATCTTGGTTGTTAATTTTGACTCCAGTCACCGGATGTCCATGTTTTATTTGACGACATTGTTGATCGACGAGAAAAATATGTTATCTCTGTCAGTGACTTGTCACCGCCTTTATATTTATTGCCGTACCGTAAGCCCTATCTGAGAGTAAACTAATATTCAAATTACCATTGACCTAAAATACCTGGTTACACTATGAGGATGTTATTTACGAAAGCTCTTTATCTGAATGGTGATAAAAAAAATAGTTTGAATATTTAAAATATAAGTTGTTGGTTGTTGTTATTTCATTTGTAATCGTGTCCACAACTTTTACTTGATGATGTGGTGGTAAATGCTAACTGTGTACAAGTGGACTAACCAAACTTTTAAAGGTGGAAACCTGGTCTTAAAGGAATAGCCATCAAAGATATGTATCATTAAGACGTATGGGAGAAGGCATCAGATACATTAATCACCTGAGTAGACATCAGAGATACCTATCACCTGAACTTAAGGGAGTAGGCATCAGAGATACCTATCACCTGGAATTTAGGGAGCAGGCATCAGAGATACCTATCACCTGGAATTTAGGGAGTAGACAACAGAGATATTTATCACCTGGAGTTAAAGGAGTAGACATCAGAAAGAAGTATCCCCTGGACTTATTGGAGTAGGCATCAGAGATACCTATCACCTGGAATTTAGGGAGTAGACAGCAGAGATATTTATCACCTGGAGTTAAAGGAGTAGACATCAGAAATAAGTATCACCTGGACTTATTGGAGTAGGCATCTGAGATACCTATCACCTGGAATTTAGGGAGTAGACAACAGAGATATTTATCACCTGGAGTTAAAGGAGTAGACATCAGAAATAAGTATCACCTGGACTTATTGGAGTAGGCATCAGAGATACGTATCACGCAATAATGCAAGGTATGCAAAGCCACATCGTGTGTGTTTTGTATTGAGAGAAAGACTCGCCATGACGTCATATTTTCTAGGAAATTTCTTTATTTGGATTGCCAAAACTCTGAAAACTTTGAAAAAAGGAGAAGAGAAAATTGCCATAAAACAATATTACTTATAATTCCAATGGGGAAAATGTTGTTCCCATTAGACTCAGGCCTCATATTCCAAAGGGGCGTCAAACTTTTGAAGGGGGAGAGAGGGGGGAGGGGTCTTTAATCTGACAGTCACAGCCACAGATGTAAAAAAAAAAAAATGCTAACGAATTTGAGATATAAAATATTAGTTAGAAAGATGGATTCAAAGAAGCGTATGCCCACCCCCCCCTCCCACACACACACACACACACACACATACACGTTAAAAAAAAAATTCAGCAAAACATAATCCTGCTGAGATAAACATTTGATTTTAGGGATAAGTTAAGGTGGTTTTCATATAAAAAATGTTTTCAAGTTTCTATTTCTGAACACATAAATCATGCCAGTTAATAGTCGGGAATGGAGATTTTGTTCAAATGTTCAGCTTGGTAGCGTAGCTTCGTTTAGTTCAAACTTGCATTTTGTTGTCACAAGAACGTTGTGATCTTCTTGCGTCAGTAGAATTGTATGATTTTTAAAAAAAAAAACAGTTTAACTGAAAAATGTGCCTATATTCTTTTTTAAATAAGTATCTTTTACTAGTTTTATTTTTTTTTACTTGTACTATGTAAATAGTCTACGTACAATAAGAATGAGGGGGGATCTATTAAAAAAATTATAATTTAACAATTATTGTCTTGCTTGAGTATTTATTTTTTATTTATTTACCAAAACACTATTTTTAAAGTGGAAAAAGAAAGTATTTTTTTCAAAAAAATTATAAGCTAACACATTTAATCTATAACACAATGACTGCTTTAAATGAGTCCCGTAGTATGAAAATAGATATCTTTTTAAGTTATCTTAAAGTTTTATTATTGAACACAATCATTTTTAGCTGTACCGCATTTTTTAAAAAATATTTTAAAGGAGATTTGTGAGTCACCGAAGCACTGATCATTACTAGTCGTCCTACTGGTGACGTCATTGCTAATTGAATAATTATCCACCTTCCTGTTTTAAAACATAACCTCTTACCTGAATTGATTTAGAACCTGCTGTTTATTGACAAAATCAAGTGTGAATTATCCACGTATTTTAATATGTGACTGTAGAAAAACGGAGTGCTTAGTACCATCGCTATGGCGCATTAAGACTCAAGGGGTAAAACATGCAAGCGTAGAGGAAGTAAAATCATGGGATATACAGAATTCCCCTCGTCATGTGTGCACAGCTCTGGGATCATTTCTTTCTTTTTTTTTTTTTTTTCAACAACAACAAAAAAATATTCTTACTGTTTATGAAGTCAGATTTTCTGTACGTCATTGTTCGGTTACGCTTGAAATATGTTCAAAGTTTGTCGAGGGGCTTTTCCCATTTGGACAGAATTAGGAACCTCTTCACCTGTGATGTGTACGCCTAATGGAACACTTCCTTTGAAATGAAGTTTTGTATGTGTGTTATAATGTATTTATTCTCCTGAGACGAATCACAAAACAAATATATTAACTTGGACACGGGCCGTAAGCTATAACGCCAATCTGTTTCGTCTCTAATCGAACAGATTAGGATCAGATTAGTTCGATAATTTACTTCTATCCGTTTAACACAGTGATGATTAAAAGCTTTACCCGTGGGCGAAGCACCCCCTACGCCCCCCACGCCCCCCCCCCATCTATTTCATTGATAAATCAAATTAAACATAGTCTTTATATGTCATATGGACTTATGTGTATTTGACATAGTCTTTATATGTTATATGGACTTAGAATTTTAAAACACACTAACTATTTAATTATTAGATGTACAACAATGAAATCTTCTGTCATGAGATTGCATCCACCACAACAGAAATGTTAACATCCCTATCAAATTCAGGTTGTGTTTTAGGGAAATAAAACATAAATGTGTGACGTCACACACTATCTTTACCACTACCACCCACCTCCCTTCACTCCGTGTCACAAACTGTCAAACTTTCTTAGACTCCCCCCTCCGGAGCACGACGCACTTTATACAAAATGAAGAGCAGACCCAGGTGTTCTCAGCCGCCCCCTACCTCAAAGGGGTCAAAACTCAAATCACATGTAAGGTTACGGGCCAAAACTCAAATCACGTGTAAGGTTACGGGCCAAAACTCAAATCACATGTAAGGTTACGGGCCAAAACTCAAATCACATGTAAGGTTACGGGCCAAAACTCAAATCACATGTAAGGTTACGGGCCAAAACTCAAATCACATGTAAGGTTACGGGCCAAAACTCAAATCACGTGTAAGGTTGCGGGCCAAAACTCAAATCACATGTAAGGTTACGGACCAAAACTCAAATCACATGTAAGGTTGCGGGCCAAAACTCAAATCACATGTAAGGTTGCGGGCCAAAACTCAAATCACATGTAAGGTTGCGGGCCGAACAGGATAAACATTAAATAAGCTGAAAATTTTTCTTTTAAAATTTTTTTTAAAAAGTTAACTATTGAAAACAGAAAAAAACGTTTTAATAATTAAAAATCATTAGCATTCCCATTTTCGTTGTTATGCCAATTTGTCAGAGCTGGGTGTGTGGCACAAACACAAGTAAGTCCCTTCATGTTTTAGAGTAACGTTCTGTGTCTTTGAGATTCTCATGATGGACTGCAAGTGTTATTCAGTGAGACGACTCCTGTGTGATGTTGTGTTAATCTCACCACAGAACACAGCTGCTCACACAAAAATGTGCTACCCAACATGCTCAAGGTTCGAGCCGCATGTAGACGAAGCTGGGGCATCTCTTCAGGAATGAAACGAGTGAACTGTGCAGGTCCAACTGTGTCGTACTTTGCCTTGAGTGTCCCATTAAGCTGCAGCTCTATTAGCTCCATCTGCAAATTTACATGTGCAGTTTCCAAGTCTTTGACAAATGGGTTACGAAACAGCTCGAAATTACATTTCTGTGCTTCAAAGTCACTAAAGCGCCGTGCGAATTCGGCGCGATGTAAGCTGAGTTTTTCAGCAAAGTCTGCATTGGGAAACACCACAGCGTTGACTTGGAAATAAGTGTACGACGGTCAAGACCTCGCGGGCCCTTATATAATTGTACTCCGGGCCGAATGTGGCCCTTGGACCTTGAGTTTGACACATGTGCCCTACCTGAATAGCATAAGTGAGTCTTTGGTCATAGGTCTAACATTTAGGATACCCTGCAAGTAAAACTATGGAGATCTGGGGAACTTTAAACATTTGGGTATCCCCCCCCCTCCGGTTCTAAACGATGCTGCTGGGTACGGTCCATGGCTTGGCATGTAAAGAGTTCGGGGGTGAGCGGGGGTGAATGTCTCTTTTTAATAAAGCTGTGTGTTTTTTTTTAATTAAATAAATGTATGTACATTTTTTAGTGTCATGATTATTTTTGGTAATATTTTTATGCGAAGCGTGGTCAGCCGAGCCATAGGCTGGGGTACCATATGATATATAACACCACTGTAATAATAATAATATTAAATCTATAACACTTGGGCACTTACACGGATGTAGAACTAGGGAGATTGGGGGGGGGGGGCAGAGATAGAACACTTGGGGTTTTAGTAGAGAAAACCTTTCCTAAAAAACATTGGAAAGTTTTAAAGTTTTCTGGGGTACCATATGATATATTACACCACTGTAATAATAATAATATTAAATCTATAACACTTGGGCACTTACACGGATGTAGAACTAGGGAGATTGGGGGGGGGGGGGCAGAAATAGAACACTTGGGGTTTTAGTAGAGAAAACCTTTCCTAAAAAACATTGGACAGTTTTCAAGTTTTTGTGTGAGGACTTGTGGGACAATATTTTAAATTTTGTATCGCGTGTCAGGGGCTTCATTTCTGTACTTCCAGATATTATTCATATCCTTGAATTGTGCACGCTTAAGTTATAGCTGAATCTCCGAGTGACTTGTCTTTAGTTGAATATAAAATCTGAGCTGAATTTACTTCCTCTACGGATGTTAGCGTGTGGCTAAAACCTAACAGGAAACGGTAGTCCTCAGAAACATACAATAATTATAGCTTAAGTGCAGTAATTTAATAATGTTGGGGTCTGCCCTTTAAAGTAGTATGCGGTGGTGGTGGTTTTTTTGGTCCGTCTGTGTACATTGTTCAATGAATATTAAAAAACATGAAAACGGCGTAAACATTTTGGGGTAGGTAGGGGGTGTGCACCGCACCGGGTGATACCCTCAACCGGGCCGGGTGTGAGATGTCCAAATGGAAAGTTGCGAATTGGACAGAGTTCTCCTGAATTGGTTTGATAAACAGAACTCTATAGAAAAAAAAAACAACAACAAGAGCAAGGTGCCACCAAATCAAGGCGTCGCCATATTGTATCGGTTTTAACACCAAAAAACTGTGTCACCCAAAAAAAAAAAGTCCGTGGCAACCAGAGAAGGCAGATTGGGAGAAGTTTCATGTGGAAATCTGGAGGTATGGAAGGAGTGACAATTTTTCACAGTTATATATTGAGAAAAGGACCCATATAAATGTGGAGTAAAATCTGAAATGATGTGGATAGGCAGTTGTAAAAATAGATTAGAATATCCTCTGGCCAAAGCTAGTAAGGATAGACTTTGGATATATGGCATTTATTTCTCAAATCACCAGACACAAACTAATACAGAAATATGGCAAAACATAAAAGGTTATCATGGTGGACGTTTATCATTGTGTGCAATAAAGCGACAAATTATCTGTAATCTTTCTCATTAAACCCCTTAGATTATTTCGCTCCTCTGCCTCGAACTTCAATGGTGCTTGAACACCCTGGGGTGCGTGGGAGATGTTAAACAATGGTGTCTGCATACCCTGGGGTGTGCGGGAGATATTTAACAATGTTGTCCGCACAAAATGGGGTGCGTGGGAGATGTTAAACAATGGTGTCTGAACACCCTGGAGTGCGTGGGAGATGTTAAACAATGGTGTCTGTACATCCTGGGGTTGGTGGGAGATGTTAAACAATGGTGTCTGTACATCCTGGGGTTGGTGGGAGATGTTAAACAATGGTGTTTGTACACCCTTGGGTGCGTGGGAAATGCTAAACAATGGTGTCTGTACGTCCTGGGGTTTGTAGGAGATATTAAACAATGGTGTCGGTACATCCATGGGTTGGTGGGGGGATGTTAAACAATGGTGTCTGTACTCTCTGGGGTTTGTGGGAGATGGTAAACAATGGTGTCTGTACACCCTGAGGTGCGTGGGAGATGCGGTAGAAGGCGGTGTGGCAAGATCCAGAAAATTTAGTTTAATAATCATTGTTAAGGCAATTTGTTTTCGAGCATGTGTGCAAGAAATCTGCTGTGCCATAATTACTTAGTCAACAGGAAGTTTTTGAAATAGAAGCACAGCATGGCGCTGCATAAGGTTGGTGACTAGAGTTAATGAGAGAACTCAACGACACCTAATCGCTCATACATGTTAAGAAGATGTTATTTTTGACGATTGGTTAGCTATATAGTTCTACACTTTGACGAGTGGCTCACTAGGCCAATCCTTGAATGGCAATCGCGGCCGCATCTCTCGCAGGAGAATATTGAATCCCGGTAAATTTTTGATTTTCGAATTGTTCTTTATGATTCGAGGGGCTCGTTTCGAGTATTTTCTGCTTTTTTTACTCCTTCAAACACTTCTGTTCGCCAGTTGGAGCGATGTTCGGCAATGAACGCCCATTCGTTTGTTTCAATAGTGGTTTCCCTCATGCTTCGTTTGCAAACGTCAATAAATCTCAGGCGCGGTCATCCAATATGTCTTTTCCCCTCTGCCAACTCTCCATACAGCAGTATCTTTGAGATACGTCCTTCGTCCATTCTCGTACATGACCTAACCAGCGAATGCGTCTCTTGATAAGAAAGGAGAATATGCTAATGATGTGTGCACGTTCCAAGACCTCCACGTTAGGCACCCTGTCCTGCCAACGAATGCGCAAAATGCGACGGAGACATCTTTGATGGAAGCTGTTGAGTATCCGCTCCTAACTGGTATATGTGGTTCACACTTCGCTACCATATAGCAGCGTGCTAAGCACGCATGCCTGATAGACACTTATTTTTTGTTTTATAAGTTAGATTGAGATTATTCCACACCCGCTTATTCAGTTTAGCCGTAGTTGCTGCTGCTTTTGCAATCCTGATATTTATCAAGTTGATCATTTGGATTCTTGATAACTTGACACATCTTGGACTTGAGTGGTGCTATTTTTGACGTGTGTGGACCAAATGCCCTCTTGATGCCCTCGAACATGCTCCTTGCATATCCGTTGTCTGAAGCCGATTATATGAAGTTGCAAAGGTCTAGCCTGTAAGTGTTGGCACAGTGGCGGGCCGTCTGCTGTGATAATTTTTTTTTTTGCGGTTCCGAGAGCCTGCAGTGTACTAGCACAAGGTACTTCCCTATAGGCAAGTAGGGCTCTTCCCTATAGGTTAATACAATGCTATAAAATAACAGAAATAAAATAGAAACATTCATCCAACTACTAGGTGGTAGGAATTGCCAGCTATAAAGTGCTCTAAGTTAACTGTGATCATTTGTGTGATGAGTGTAAAGAGCTGTTCTAACATTTACCACGGTATTTAAAGTGCTCTCTGTTAACAAGAATTACTATAATCTTTTCTTGGCTAAATCAGAATCATGTGCTATCTGAGACCAATATTTACTATAATAGGTAATTGGCTATAGTATATGTATACTATAATTGATCATTGGTTAAATCATTATCATGTGTTATCTGAGACCAAGAGATACTATAACTGGTCATTGGTTAAATCACGATCATGTTCTATCTTACACCAAGGTATACTATAATTGATCATTGGTTAAATCATTATCAAGTGTTATCTGAGACCAAGAGATACTATAATGTGTCATTAGTTAAGTCACTTTTCTATGAGAACAGTTAACTTAAGAAGTTAATACGTAATAACTTATCTATGGGTTAACAACAGCTTAAAAAGGTTTGTGGGGCTGGGGGGTGATAGGGGGATTCTACCGCCAAGCTTCATCCGTTTGTCAAAGTGTCAGTGAGCGATTCCCATAAGATGTCAATAATTAACCAGCAATAATTCGTCCTGTAACACACATACAAAAAAAAAAAGAGGGGGGGGGAGGTTGTGTGTAAGAAGGGGTTTTAGGCACGCTTGATTTCATCACTACTCTAATGTGCATTATAAGTCAGAAGATTGAAATCTCAAAATCAAAACCAACAAATTTAATAAACCAAATGTATTGCAGAAATACAAGATACTCTATTTTTATTAGAGAGTGTATTTAATGTGTCATTCGGACTAATCATTGACATTGCATCCCTAACTGAAGGGATCAAATTCAAGTGGGCTACTGAAACAACTAAATCAAGTAATCCACTTATGGAAATGGCGTGGTTGAACTGCTACTTAGTAAAAAAAAAAAATGTATAACTATATATAATAATTATATAGTATAAAAATCATACGAATAGAAGAAAAGTTTTTACAATCATAAATAAATAAAATTAACAATTTAATGTACAATTTAAGTAATTTTTTAACAATATATCTTTACGTAATTTTACTGGAAAAAAAAATAATATTGTGTCATAAATATACTAAATTTAAAAATATACATCTTTAAAAATATTTAAGGCAATTATTTCCTTTGAAAATCAAAGAGAAGATTTTATTAGCAATAAAATGCCTTTAAAAAAATAATTAAACAGCAAGAAATTGAAAAAAACATAAAAATAATTATAAAAAGCCTTATTTCTAATCACAATATTTATAAGTTAACTTTATTTTTATTTTTTTAAACGTACACTCTTATTATAAAGACATATAATTTAAAAAGTGCATTAATATTTAACTAGGACTGATGCCAGAGACAAAAATGTATTTGTAAACAAGGAATGTTTTTGTTTTTTTTTTTAAATAATTGTGTCCATGTCAAGAAACCATTATTACACACACGTTTGGAACAATTATTCTTACTGGAACCACGGCTTTTTTTATGTCATTTTGAACACTCGTTAACAACCTATTATTTGTATCTGCATACTACAGGTATCCTGCTTTGCCGGTAACGTTGCGAAAGATAATTATTGTAAGCATGAGGCGAATTCCGATATGGTTACATTATTATACTGTTTAATTCATAGGAAAATCTCCACATGAAATAAATATATCTCCAGCTTGCAGTAAAATAATTTTCATCACTTGACACACTTCACTTATTTATTAATACCCTCAATCAGTAACATAGATTAATTAAACTTGGAGATGGCGGAGAAAATGTGTTATTATCTTAAAAGTTAATAAAATTGAATAAATAAAATTATTTTTTTTTAGGTAATCAATACATTTTTTATTTTTTTTTTATTTTACCTTCAAAATTTTTTTCTTTTTTCTAAATGCTGTTGGTCAAAATTGTAATGAAACTGTCATATTACCTATTTAATAGAATCATTGATAACAATTTAACTTTTATTTTAATGTTTTCATATGGCACTTTTTAAGTGTTTTATATTTAGACACAAAAAAATAGACTTTTCTTAATGTGTGCTATGACCCAGCAAACGATAAAGGGGAGTAATTAACCGATTAAATATTTTAAAAAAGGACAACTTTCAATAGAAATGTAAAGACGGTTTGTTCAACATACTTAGTATTTAAAAATGGTGCTGCATTTTAAAATAACTTATTTTTGTTCAAACAAGATTCCTGATTAATAATATGTTTTTTATAATAATATTTGTAAGTGAAACTAACACCGAAAAAAACAAAATTCAATAATTACATTTCTCCTTTTGATTGTGTGCTGAAACAAAGTAATTGTTAATGAAGTTTGCTTAATCTCAATACACATTAAATTGTAATGAAATCAAGCTTAAAAGTTCAATGTACTTATAACACATTCTTACTAAACTACCCCCCCCCCCTCCAACTACCATTTTTATGTGTAAAAATGACGAATTGTTTCTTGTTGATTATCTCCAACTCATGCGAATCGCTCTCTGACATTTGGACAAGCAGAATGAACTAAGCAGTAACCCCCCCAAAACTCCCACACACACATTTTTGACACTGGTGAGCTGTTGTTAACCCATGGAGAATTTATTACTGATCAAAATTTTAAGTTTATTGGTCTAAGAGAACATAATAGTGATTTACCCAACTACGATTTACAGTGAATCTTGGTCTCAGATAGCATATGATAGTGATTTAGTGAATGAACAATTATAGTAAGTCTTGGGCTCAGATAGCACATGAAAGGGATTTAGCCAATTACCAAGATGTAATATGCGATCCATGACATATGTCCTGCACTCTGTCGTAACGGGAATGTCATGTCTATAGTTGATCGCCCAGTCCAGAAGCCACACTGGGACTCTAAGTAGATGCGGTTATCCTGACTCTGCAATTGTTTCAGGGTAACACGTGCAAAAGTATTTCAAACTAAGTATTTGACTAAATCACTATCATGTGCTGTCTGAGATCAATGTTTAATATAAAAATCATTGGCTAAATCACTGTCACGTGCTATCTAAGAATCAAGGCTGACAAGATCTGACATAAACATTCAATTTGCTAGTTCGGAGCGATATGTCTAGTATCTGGCAAATAATGGGTTGTCCCCTACGACTGCTCACAATCACACAGTTATTTCACAAAACCACCCACAGAACAGTAACCGTCAATGGCGCGGTCTCTGAGGAATTCCCAGTCATCGGCGGAGTAAAATAGAGTTGAGTACTGGCACTAAAGCTCTTCTATATTTTGGTCTCGATGCTCCTTCTATTTGCCACAAGGGACTGTGAATATGGAGTGTATATCCAAACCAGATATGATGGGAGTTTGTTACATATTGCCGTTTTCGTGCAAAGAGCAAGGTATTTACTCGTGGACTGCTGATCGCTGACGAAAGCACCTTAACATCTCACACAGAAGAAAGTCTTCATGGGCTATTTAATCGTCTGTCACACGCTGGTAATCAGTTTGGACTGGCAAATAGTGTACAGAACTCACATTTCATGATGCAAGAAGCAATGCCCACCTCCAATCATATCTATTGAGAGCCATAATATGTCCCTTTTTGAGCTTTTAACATACATTGGTTCCAATATTTCTAGTTTTCTCACCCTCGATGTAGAGATAAATATCAGGATGGCAAAAGCAGCTGCAACTATGACTACACTAAATAAGCTGGTGTGGAATAATATCAATCTAACTAATAAAATAACACACACAAAAAATTTCCATCAGGCATAGATGCTTAGTATGCTCCTATATCCCAGTTTAGTGTGGACCACATATACCAGTCTTGAGAGGAAACCTTTGAGCTTCCACCAAAGATGACTGCTTCGGATTTGACGCATTCGATGGCAGGACAATGTGCCTAACACAGAGGTCGTGGAATGTGCAAAGATGTTCAGCATATTCATCTTTCTTATCAAGAGGCACCTTCTCTAGTTAGGCTAGGCAAGGAGAATGGAGGAAGGTCGTATCCCAAAGATCCTGCTGCATGTAGAGTTGGCAGAAGGGAAATATTTTTTGGATGGCCAGGTCTGAGATTTATAGACGTTTGCAAAAGGAGCATGAGGGAAGCCAATTGTAAAGGACTTGAAAGTATATTGTGATTGCGTGTTGTTTAGAGAGAATTAAGGTGAATATTGTTATTAAATGTTCGATATTTTGTGACAGATTATGCCAAAGGGGATATGACGTATTGTTACTGTTGTGAGTAGTGTGGTCTCGTAAGTAATGGCAGTTGAGATCTAGTTAATAAATATACTTTATTTTAATATTAATAATTAATGGTTGTGAAGTTGATATAATTAAACCCTAGACAGAACGTAAATATCGAACCTTTGGCTAGAACTTGGTTAGAAATACAAATATTGAACAAAACGAATGGGAGAACATGGCCGAACAACGTCCCAGCTGGTGAACACCAGTGTATGAAGGCGTAAAAAGACAGAAGATAGGCGAAACGAGACCCTTGCAACAAAAATAAAACAAGGGAAATCAAAATCTTACCAGGAATCAATATTATCCTGCGACAGATGCAGTCAAGATTGTCATTCTAGAATTGGCCTTGTCGAAGTGTATGACTACATAGCTACTCCATCTTCTCGCAAAGATGGAAGGATGCCATATTTATTTTAGATATGTTGGGCTACAATAAACATATTCGAACTTCAAGCAGAGTCAGACCTGTGAAAATATACCTGAAATGCATTCATTACACCGCTAATACTGTCAAGTACATGTTATCGCTAATACTGTCAAGTACATGTTACCGCTAATACTGTCAATTACATGTTACCGTTAATACTGTCAAGTACATGTTACCGCTAATACTGTCAAGTACATGTTACCGCTAATACTGTCAAGTACATGTTACCGCTAATACTGTCAAGTACATGTTATATAAAGTTGGTACAACAAACGCCGCAGGACGAAAAAGTCATTTGCTGTTGCAGATTTGCACATTTAGTTGCAATTTCAGAATACACACTGCACAAGACAACGTAAGAAATGCTACAAGTTTTTTTACATTTTGAGGCTTTTAATTTATCATAGCAGATTACTTACACTCAATTTATGAGTATCCTAAAACTCGAGCCATATCTTTTATACTTTTCAAAGCAAGAAACAGTTCGAATTTAAGATGTCAGGCTGGTTGTGTATATTTTTATAAGTGTCATGGCTCTCTTATACGTTTATCAAAACAATTAAAGTACCTAAATTTCATTTGAAATGTTTGCAACTCTATTGATTCATTTCGTGAGATGTGGTAATTCATGAGATATAGAATGGTTCTTATTTACTAAAGAAATGAAGTTGATGAATTAAATGGTTGCATAAGAAGTGCGAACATCTCTCCATTATAAGTTACAATGTATTTAGATGCTTGTGTCACTGACACTAAGACATACTCCTTTCCAAATACTCTGATTGTGCATGATAAATTTTGAGAGCTTCCGTATGGTTAGCCAATGAAAAAAAGAAGTTTACAAAACAATTACATTTGAAAAACTTACTTGCAGTCATCTAAGTTAGGGGATCTATTAAATGAATTAGCAATATTATTAGTATTGACTGAGACATTAAAACTTAATACTACCTTTTTAATTAATAAAAGGAAAAACACTTTGTTTCTTGGTCAATTAGCTGTCTGATAACCATCGCTACATTATTTTTTCTTACATTGTTAAGTCTCTTTAAAGTGTGTAGTTTTATTAAGCTATTTTGGAAGTCATCTATTACAACCTTGGCACCATTACAACCGAGCAGCGATGGGTAATTTGGATTAAGGTTATTTAACTGATCAAGTAAAATTAACGTCTTGCTGGGATGATACAAACCAGAAGAAATTCCACTAATTTCCTTTCCTATTTTTCTAAATGTTGTTTGTGCCAGTGACTTGTGCCTAATCCTTATCTCTTAGGTTTAGTTAAGATACAAGTGTATCAACATTATGCAATGTTAATGTATCCTTACTTCATTACTTCAAAAAACACACACATTTATTCCCTTAAAGATTTCCCGAAAAACTTACATTATGATTTAGTATGATCATTATAAGACATAACCTGCAGTGTTATACTTACTCTCCATTGTGTGTGTCTAATTAATTTACATAAAAGCTTTCAACTGTTTTCACTATCGTTAGGGTGTGGCATTTGTGTGTTGGGTGTTTGAAAATGTGGAGAAAAAAAAAGAGAGATTGGTGTCGAACTGTTTTTGTTTTAACTATTGAATGTTTAGAGAAATGTTTTGAAATCGAGAGTGTTTAAGTCGCTAAAAGAGAAATAAGAGGCCCTCGAAGATATCGCAATAAACATGTTTTAAAAATAGATTGATCAAAAAAAAAAATTGTCATCTCTAATGGTATCACGAAATAATTTAGCTTATACTTTTCTTGTAATACCAGTATCCAATCTTCATAAATGTATCCATTTATATGGCTTAAAATCTCTTCATATCATATAATATCAAATAAGTATTTAGTTGTTAATGTTCTAATAATGCAGTACCCAAAAATAATGCCAAATGCTGGAACATTCCTCTTCTAAGCTACATAAATACGTTATTAAACAATGTTGTCAATTTGTCACATAATTTAAAAAAAAATTCTAAAGTTTTATGACATGATTTATAAAATTGGAATAAATGATAAATGATCTTGCTGGCTACCGTCCATGGTTTGCCTTGTAAAAGTTATGTGGTGGGGTGGGTGAGTATACATTGCTGTTCTTTATTTCATAAATTATTTTATTTTATTGTCATGATTATGTCTCTTTTGATAAAAATTTTATGTACAGCGCGGTGAGCCCAGCACTAGGCTGGGGTACCGCGCTATATAAGACGTCTTATTATTATTATTATTATTATTATTATTAATAAGGATTTGCACGTAATATGCTTTTTGAGCAATGCTTTCACTCTCTATTTTAAGTACTCAAAATTTTTAAGTTGCAAATGTTAGACGTGAATATGAAATGATAATTTAAAATGATCCGGTATGGAAAAGTACAATGACTAAATGTTTAATTTGTATTTTGATTAAAATCAGGATTTGATTTTTTAAGTTATATTATTGTCTTTTTAATGGATGAAATAGTATATGTTCTAACATGATAGCAATAGGTTTCACTAGATCTTTGCAGAGCTCTTTAACGGAATTGAGCATATGATTATAAAAATAAATATATATATATTATATAAATATTTTTTTTTCATTTCAAAATGTCCAAGAAATAAATGTAGGCCAAATATCGCATATTAGCAAAGAAATATATTTGGTTCTGAAAATAAATTCTATAATTAGAAATTGAAAAAAAATTATGGTTGGGCCAGGCCCATCTGTGCCACTTTGGCTGTGTTGCTGTGGCTGTGTTTTGATATGCGTTGTGGTGACAAGTTCTATAACCGCTTTTGCTATGCACATTTATTTAGGACGTCGTTGTGTAGATCTGTCTTTGGAAATCCCTTTTTTTTAATAAAATTTTTATAGATTTGTTTGTGTAAGTATTGAAAGTATAAAAAGCCTAACCAGCAATACTTATTATTTATACATTATGCGAGCTCACGTAATTTAATTGTCCACAATGAATCAGGGGCGCTACCATCTGAAAGTCGTGTTGCAATGTGTCAATAAACTTTTAGCCATAGTTAGACTATGATGTTAGTTGTAGCGTTAAGAACACGTATCGATACTTTTATCTGTTGTAATCAGTTTGTTAAATTAACTTGTGATGTGTTCATCTTTGACAGAATTGAATACAGCATTGAGGCGACGAACTTTATGACAGGAGATTAAAGCTATGGGGGTAAGCTACATATTTTAGTATTGAAAAAAATGTCCTTTAAGCCAAGTAATAATCGAGCTGTTTAAAATAGCAAATAATGTATGTGCTCATAAACTTAATTACAGTCATTATAGGTGAACTTATATCCAGAAATGATTACATTAACAATAAATGTAATTATTTTTAGAGTTGATTACATCAAAAATTTCGTAAATATTTTTTAGAATTGATTATATAACGATACGTTTTATTATTTACAGAAATTGTTTAATAGCAATCGGTGTAAGTATAATTTGTAAGATTTGGTTAGCAATACATTTTCTTTGACATTGTGTTCTGGTTCTGGTAGTGTTCGTTGCAGCATCCATGTACTGGCATATGTGCAACGGTTGGGGGTATGATGTTGCTACGCTAACAGCTCCTAGCTGATGCCAGGGCAGCCTTGAAGCTTTTGACCGATATCGAGTTAACAGTGGCATTGTCCAGGTGGTTCCATGCTATTATTGCGCGTGTGTTAAAATAAAATAAACGTTAATTCAGCTCCCACCTTATGTTTGTATAAGGTGGCAGGTAAAGGTAGATCTAGATCAGTTTATACCATTTTATTGACATTTATGTTTATACATGAATTTGTTAGAGCGAATAAAACTAACTGTTCAAATGGATTACTACTATTTATTATAATTATTATTATTATTATTATTATTATATAATTTATTACTTTTGATAAAATAATATACCTTATGAAGTTAAACCTTGAGGGTAAGAAAGCAATTTTAAAAAAGAACGCTACCAAATTAGATCAGAAGAATCATGTACAAATTTAACTTTTATTCAGCACTAATTTGATTTTTTTCGGTATAAACATCACCAGGATTTAATAGTTAAGGCAAAAAAAAACTAAAAGTAAAACTAGGTTAGTCAATAGACAATGCACTATAAACGAAAATAAATTTAGTTAACAAGTGTTACAAAATAACGAAAAATTTAAAAAATGTAAAAATTTCAGCAAACGAAATATGTGCATTAATGGTGTGTCATTGTTTATGATTCCTTTGATAAAATATAGTTCATTTGTTTAACGCCAACAAAATGCTTCTTTCTTGATCAATGTTAGATAAAAAAAATATTTTTTTACTTTATGCCAAAATTTTATATAAATGTTCTGATGTCCTAATTAAACAGAAATGATTTAAAATAAGAACATTTATTATCATCATTATTATAATTAAAGTGGTTTAGTGGCTTAGTGCTAGGCTCACCACGCTTCACATAAAAATTAGCAAATACAAACTAAGGATACATTTCAAAACAGCTTTGTAAAAAGGTTTACCTCACACATATCAGTACTACCAATTCCTGCCTGTCACGTCGAAGTGTTTTTAATCTTTAACTTGCCCTTGAAATAGAATCATGCTGTCATTATGTCTGTATAGGTTTTAATAAACGTTTCAATGATTATATTCAGTAACAAAACATGCAACAGAAAGAAGTTGTGCTACATGTGACTTTGATTTTATCTTTCTATCTTAAGAAAACATGCATTTTATTTTTAGTGATGAAACGTTCTTCGTGTATATCAATCGACATAAAACATTATACAGCAATTATATAGATGAGGAAGAGTTAGATTCACAAACATTTGGTTCGTGTATATCAATCGACATAAAACATTATACAGCAATTATATAGATGAGGAAGAGTTAGATTCACAAACATTTGGTTCGTGTATATCAATCGACATAAAACATTATACAGCAATTATATAGATGAGGAAGAGTTAGATTCACAAACATTTGGTTCGTGTATATCAATCGACATAAAACATTATACAGAATTATATAGACGAGGAAGAGTTAGATTCACAAACATTTGGTTCGTGTATATCAATCGACATAAAACATTATACAGAATTATATAGATGAGGAAGAGTTAGATTCACAAACATTTGGTTCGTGTATATCAATCGACATAAAACATTATACAGAATTATATAGATGAGGAAGAGTTAGATTCACAAACATTTGGTTCGTGTATATCAATCGACATAAAACATTATACAGCAATTATGGAGATGAGGAAGAGTTAGATTCACAAACACGTTGTGCAAGTTGAATTATTGCCCAAAAGTTGGAATATCACAAAGTCCCTTAGTTGAACTGACGCTAATGCCAATGTCATTTCCGCAACTCCTGGGACTCAGTTAGGGCCTAGTTTTACTTTGTCATTCTTTTGGATCCACCGTCTGCGTGGAGAGGGGGGGGGGAACTACTGCATTGAGAAACAGGTGATAACATCGTACAGGCTAAGTGGCTGCACTCTAGACGACACTTCACGAGAAGGAATTTAAAGTAATTTATGCCATGGATTTACTTTAAAAAAATAAAATAAATATTTTCTTATTCGTTTGTCACTAAATTAAAAATGCTTATTGTTTATTATCCGATGTTGAAAGGCAAAATAAAAATATTTTTTTTAATTGACATCATTTTAAATATAAGAAAAAATATATAAGGACTGTGTTTTTTGTAATCATACATCATCTCAAATATAAGAGGAGAAAAGAATTATCAGACCATATTGATAACATCAAAAATGAAGTAAAATGTATACATTTTAAATGATAACCATGTATTGTTAACTTGTTTTCCTGTTACGTCATGTTTTTCTCAAAAGAAAACATCTTTTTCAATCGATTATTCATATATACGATTACGCAATCAGCCCGAGCTCTCTATACTCTCTCCTTTTTCTTTTCTTTTCTCTTTTTCTTCTTCTTCTTTTATTTATTTATTTGTATTAGTAATGTCATAAAATGCCCAAGACAATCAGGGACTGGAACCATCTTTCAAAAGGAACAGTTGAGGCGACAACACTAGACACATTTGTGTCTAATGCCTCAAGCCTTCAAACCCCTAGTGCATAATTTCCTCATCACCGCCAGTAACAGAAACATTGCAAATCCCATCTACATGCATAGGAGCGAAAATGATCAATGAATTGATCGTTGGCCCTTAAGATATAGAAGAAGAAGAAGAAGAAGAAGAAATATTAAGTAAATTATTTTCAAAGATTTATTTTTTTAAATCACAACTTAAACTTAAAGGTTGATGCATAGCTTTTGAGATCGTTCTTTTACAAATAAAACAAAATTACTCAATCTGTCCTTGTTATTGGCGCTTGTGGCACTACATCCAATTTACTGATTTGGCCTAGGTCTTCACATTATTTAGTTTAGACCAAACTAAAGTTTTTCTTTTTCATACTGGATTACCAGCTGCTGTAGATCTTGATTCCCCAGCATCCATCCATCTAAGCAGAAATCTTGCATGAAAGCCGGGTTTTTTCTGGGTTTTTATTGACGCCCCCCTCGTCACTTTTCTGTCATGTGGCATTTTCTCTAAGTAACAACACCAGCGTAGCCTACTCTTTTATTTTTATTTCTGCTACTACTGTGCGATCCAGATCCAGACTCTACACATTCCTAGTTGGTTATTATGTCCGATCCATGTTCATCCTTTCTTAGTGCATGCATTTTCCAGAGAACATTTCATAGATTTTCTGCCGGTTTTGCGGGGTTCCAGGTTTTAGTTTCCTAAGTTACAAAAGTTTTATAAATAATTTTCTATGTTTTTCTTGTCATTTTTATACTTTTGAATATTTTATGACAACTGAAGTATACGCCTTTTTTCAGCCAAAATTATTTCTTGTATTTATTTAAGTAATGCCTTTCTTTCTTTTTAAAGGTCCTAGATATTTGAATTGATTTACTTTTCCAAAAGTGTTGTCTCTAATTTTATTGGTTTCATCCGCATGTTATCTTATCATAATCTTGTTTTGTTGTTGATATTCTTGTTGTTTACTTCCAGCCCTGCTTATAATGTTGCGTTGTCTTATTCTATACAGGATTTACATGTATTTAATGTTTTTTTCCTAGCATGTGCTATGTCACCAGCACATGCAGGATAGTTTATTGTAGAGAGTGCCCATCGGTAGGGTTTTTTTTTTTGATTTTCCCTCAGAAAGCGCTCTGTTATTTTTTTCCTTGAGTGTCAGTATCTATGCATTTATAACGCTCTCTAATGCTAGCTTTACTATTTCGTAATAATAAGTCAGAAAACTTATTTATTGCTTAAATTATTTTTATGTTAATTTTTCTGATTGCTTCTAAAACTTTCAATTTATAGATTGCACAAAGTAAATCGGGGACCATAATAGAAAACCGGACATTTCAACAAAAAAAATGGTAAAATCTTATTATATTTTCATAAGAAACTTTTTTAAAAAGTAACTATAACACAGCAACTATCAAATGATTTAGATAGAAACGTCACGAAATGAAAGTCACCTTATCTTACATTCATCCTACTTCTTAGGGAGATGGGATAGGGTTGTATGTAAATGGGACGACCAATCAGAGAAAATCAAACGAAACATTTGATATGGACAGTCAACATGACGTGCATATGATTCCTAGATAGTTTAATCAAAATACTTTTATCTCAGAATCTGTCATTGATACAATAGTAAGATGTAGAGGGTAAAGAAATGGTTTTATGCTCATATGGAGTCGAGTTTGTTGTGTCGGCCCCAAATTAACATTTAGCACAACTAAGTCCCTAAGTCGTAGGATACAATTTATTAGGATAACAATGTCTCAATGGCATCATTTTTTTAAACACTGGCCCATTTCAGTCGTTAGATGATTTCAGTTTTTAATTAAATTATTAACTTGTTGTACATTCAGTAACAGCTTCATAATTCCAAGCACAGGTTTTGTCTAAATTATGTTTTACCGACAAAATATATTGTCCTGGTCGGTGTGTTGGTGATTTCCTGTTTATATTAATTATTTTCCTAAAAAATATCTTTTCCTGGAATGTTTCATAATCAGACTTATGGCTTCCCAAATGTGTGGGATATTCTAAATTGAATTTTCTTTATAATTCCAAAGTTATACATGTATAAAGGAAAGTGTGTTTGTATATGGGTTTGCATGTTTGTTCCGCATAGTATTTACATAGACTAATGGGTCTCGACTAAACTTGGTACACTATATATCGATCATTATCGAGAAATAACACTTTGGGGATATACAATTTTTAAAACATTCCGTTTAGTATCGGTGTCCAGATTTTTTTTCGTCCAAGGTTTGTAATTAAACTTAACAACAAATAGTCCTAATTGAATAGCTGGTTCTTGACCAAACTCAGTACACTTTATTAGTCAAATTCAAATACCGAAGGGTAAAGAACTCATAATATCCATTCCTTTAGGCCCACGACCCACATTTTATGTTTTCTTATATTAGCAATATAAATATCAATATTCTTAGACTACACTAACGTTTCTATGTGAATTCATGGATCTAGGCCTAAATTGGGGGCAATACACTTCGTTGCCCAGGTCTAGGGGAATGTAAAATGAATGATATTGTTTCATTAAGTTTTATTCTAATATTTTCCAGGAAAATAACTACTTTAAAAAAACTATGTCTATGGAAAATATTAATCGATTTTAATGGAACAACTCAACAAAGGCATTTACATCTTGACCAATTTTGCACATATATCCATTATTACCCGGAATAACTCTGAGAAAGTTGGATGTGAACTTGTTATAACATTTTTATTGGGGCCGGGGGCCCGAATTAGTCCTTTTTATTTCTTATAAAAGCTATAGAAATAAAATTAGCATCAACTACTTCACATAAATAAATTGATATTGACCAAATTTAATGTACGTGCACTTGATTTTCCAAATTAAAATGATGAATGGCTCTGAACTTATAATATCAATTCCAATAAGGCCGGGGCCCCTTTTCATTTTCCTAATATAAACAAAATAAATATCAAAATACTTAGAAAACAACAGAGGTTCTATATGAATTGATTACCAGGGCCTGAATTGGCATCAATACTCTTCATACTCCGTATTGAAATAACAGTTATTTTAAAACTAAATATATCATCTAGAAATTTCCGGAAAATTTGATAACTTTAAAAAGCTATATCTATCTCATTTTAAAAAAAAGATTTTGATGGCACAAATTTGCTTTAAACACAATAATTGGTATGATTTTGATAGAGCTCCCACCACCCATCTCAGGCAAACTTAATGCGGCCCTTTTATGGAATTGGTCACCTCTGATGCCTCTCTTTCAACTTAAATGTACACAAGTTATAGTGGTGTATTTAGTTGTATACGTGTATGCCACCGATGTAAGTCAAGAAGAATATGCCACTGATGTAAGTCAAGAAGAATATGCCACCGATTTAAGTCAAGAAGAATATGCCACCGCTGTAAGTCAAAAAGAATATGCCACCGATGTACGTCAAGAAGAATATGCCACCGATTTAAGTCAAGAAGAATATGCCACCGATGTAAGTCAAGAAGAATATGCCACCGATGTAAGTCAAGAAGAATATGCCACTGATGTAAGTCAAGAAGAATATGCCACCGATGTAAGTCAAGAAGAATATGCCACCGATTTAAGTCAAGAAGAATATGCCACCGATGTAAGTCAAGAAGAATATGCCACCGATGTAAGTCAAAAAGAATATGCCACTGATGTACGTCAAGAAGAATATGCCACCGTTGTAAGTCAAGAAGAATATGACACAGATGACAGTTTTGACAAGAAAGATGAAGCAAGTCTTTTATATGGCAAGTATTTATTTATATAACTTTAATTATATCCAAACATACAATATATTGCATTAAAAATGCTTAGAATTGCAGTATTCAATACCACATTCTTAGTCTCACTTACTGTCATGTTTATGTAAAGCTTAAGATTTTTGTTTTTACATATTATATTCCTTTATCAATTATTGTCTTATATTTCTTCCTACAAATTAGTCTTTCAAATTCTTGAAATTATGTGTAGACTTAATGAAAACTAGTTTCATAGAGATAACAGAAGAGAGACAGCTGTTACAATTGGAGTAAAATGAAGACTACTTTTTATGTATTTGTCAGGTACACATGAAACCAAGATGTCAGAAGGCGGAGAAGCAGATCTACCCAAATATTTGGACAACTGTACCAAGAATCCAGGTCACACGCAGTTTGTACCTGTCAACGATTTTAAAATCAATCACCAGCCTGAAGGTCAACGTAACAATAAACTATTTAAGTACATCATAGTTTTAGCTGACCTGACGGTCAGGGTGGGTTTTAAAATGACCATTGAAAGAAGACCACGGTTTTGGCCAAACACCAATCAACCATATCCATTTCATGACAAGAGAGGGAGTAATGACATGAAGACTGGAACTGGGAGGTTGTGGTGTGTAAAGAAGTGGAACAAGGCAGACATCAAGAAATACAATAAATGGACTTGTAAATGTCACAAGTGTCAACACTCGGACACACCCAGCAAAGTTTGGGGGAAAGTATGGATGTACACGGCCAGACACGTGATGTTTGATGATCTTGAGGCGAGGCACACCACGTGTATATTGTTCTATGATAGACAAGATAGTCCATTGGTCACACTTGATGGCTGGAATGTGTATGAGGCCAACATTAAGGAAGACTGGTGTTTGTTAACAGCTGTTACTTGTGAAGTTGATTTACGGGATAAACTGGACAAAATGGTGAGACATTGGTATTATCTATGGAATAAAATAAACAACATATACTTGAGTTCTAGAGATACGATACAGCTTTCATTCATAGTATCACATCCACATGGATGTCCAAAACAGATCTCTGTAGGACACTGGTTAAACAGGTACAAGGTGAGTTGGATTAAGACCAAGTTCACGAACACAACATTTACGTGTCCAGGTAGTAGTGGGGCTCGTGTCCACTTATTGGGCTATGATGGCTGGAGGTTAAATGACCACCATGTACACAGGGGGGTCAATTCTGAGGGAATAAATTTTAGTGGGACTAGTCGTGAAAGTCATAATATTTTAAATATATAATACAAAAGTGTTTCAATATTTTTTTTACAAATTGAAATAGACAACAAAAACTAATACGCCCAAGGAACCGACTCAACACCATGCTCAATGGATACCCTTACCTTCAGTATTGGCACCCAATCCATCTTATGTACTTAAAAAATACATATTTTTATTTTTTCATAACTCTTCTTTTGTATAAAGTGTTACATAACACTATTTGAACTTATTTTGGACCTTTGATCCTATAAACGTATACATTTCGCTGCATTTGAAACTATTCCATTAATTGAATACCATTTAATTTTTTTAAATTTTTTTAAATACATAAAATACAATAAAAATGAGGAAATAAAACAACAGTATTGTCTTTATTCTCCGTATGTTTGATGGTTATGTTGAATAAAAGTTACATTTACATACATTGACATGATGGTTAATGTGCGAAATTTGGGTAAAACTCTGCAGAGGATGCCACATTTTGCTGGATGTGGTAAGATGTGGGCAAATCTCTGTGCACAAATTTTAGCAACATTTGATTGGAACTAATAAATAGGATTGTGGCATCATGGGTGTAAATATACTTGGTGGATGCGTCCGTGTTGGTGATGTTGAAAAATGTGGGTAAAATTGAATGAGTGGGGTTTTAATGTGAAGGATGTGGCTTCATGTGGTTAATAATGTATTTAAGTTGCTTAAGTGTATGGGATGTTGCAACATGTTTGACCCTTACATGGTTGATTCCTCAGCGTGAGTGATATGACAACTTACGTGAGACTCTTTGTTGTTGGTGCCTCAGTGTGATACATGCAAAAATGTTGGTAAAATTAATCGTGGTTGCCTCATAGTGTGGATATGTCAAAAAATATAAAACTTAAGGTAGGTTGCCACATATGTGTGAATCTATTTTATTCCCCATGGTTGTGTTGGTAGTAATATGGATTTAGCACTGGCTTTGTTTAATAGCAATATATGATCTAGGGGAGAAAGGCATGGAGATAAAGGTGACTTTAAAAAAAAAAAAATTGAAATTTAAAAAAATTAAAAAATTAAAAATAAACAACACAATATAAAAATCAGTCGCAATTAATAACACTTTCTGATGAGGGTTTTGGTTACCCTGTCTAGTACATTGGCTACCAGCTAACATTTTACTGAGGTAGGACTCTCCAACCGCCATGGTTTCCCCGGAATATCTAGTGAGGGACGCTCGGTCAACAGATGCGTTATTGTTTCCGTAACCAGGCTGCAATGCCCTCAGGTTGGGTTCTTATTGCTATCTAGCCTCTAAAAGTATGTGCGGATGTTACAGTGCTCCGTGCTGCCTTCGACCTAAAACCAACCACCTTTTCTTTTCTTCCAAGAGTGGGCACGTTAGCAAAGATGCCTCTGGCGGTCGTGTTGTCCGCCCACTAGAGACCGACCGAATTTCGGCTTCGGTTTCGGTGCCAAAAGTGGTCATTTTATCCATTTCGGCCAAGTTTCAGCTTCAGCCGATACTGAAAAGTTAACTTTCGGCTTAATTTCGGTTTAAGCCGAAAGAGAAAAGTTAATTTTCGGTTTTTCTTCGGTTTCGGTGGAAATTGACTTAGACTTTCGGCCGACACAGGTTTTCGGTCATTTAATACTCAGCGAAACCGATATTTAACAACAAACTAAACGATCTTATAAACAAACTAACGATCTTTAAGAACTATCTAAGCGATCTTTAACAACAAACTAAGCGATCTTAAAGAACAAACGAAACGATTTTTAAGACCGAACTAAATTATTTTAAAGGAAAAAGGAAATGATCTTTAATAGTAAACTAAATGATTTGTAAGAATAAACTAAGCGATCTTAAACAGAAAACTAAATGTTCTTTAGAAACAAACTAAAAGATCTTTAAGAACAAACTAATCGCTCTTAAGGAACAAAATCAATTATTTTTAAGAACAAACTAAGCGATCTTTATGAAAATACTAAGCGATCTTTAAAAACTAACTAAGCGATCTTTAACAACAAACAAAGCGATCTTTATGAACAAACTAAACGATCTTTAAGAACAAATAAAGCGATCATTAACAAAAACTGGACGATCTTTAACAACAAACTAAGCAATCTTTAAGAACAAACTAAACGATCTTTAACAACACACTAAACGATCTTTGACAACAAACTAAGCGATCTTTAAGAACAAACTAAACGATCTTTAAGAACAAACTAAGCGATCTTTAACAACAAACTAAGCGATCTTTAACAACAAACTAAAGTGATATTTAACAACAAATTAAGCGATCTTTAAGATTAAACTTAGCGATATTTTAGAACAAACTAAGCGATCTTTATGAACAAACTCACTGATCTTTAAGAACAAACTAACCGATCCATAACAACCAACTAAACGATCTTTAAAAACAAATTAAGCGATCTTTTAGAACCAAAATTTTTAGAGACCCGGTTTAAAAAATAATATGTTGGATTAATGTCCCACCCCCACCCCAATTTTTGCCAAATTTTCTCCTACTATACTAATTTTAAAAATTGTAAAGCAATTCAAATTACTTTTATATTAAAATGATAAAATCCAAAGTATTCTGTTCAATGAGTTCAGGAACTCAAAAGAAAGCGCGCGGGGGGGGGGGGGGGGGGGCGCGCTGGAGCTAGTGTCTGAATGAGAGTGGGCCGCATCAAGTAATCAACGAAAAAGCGATTATCACTGTTACAATCTGCTCAACCTTTATAAATGACAATAAAATCATTAAGGGTTCTCAAGAACTAGGATTCACTTTCATCCACCTACTAACTGCTGCATACAAAAATATATAGAAACATTTTTTTTTAAAAATCAGAATTTGACCAGTCGGTGAGATTTGACTTAAACCGTCGCGGAGAGTCACGTTATAGATATGAGAATGGGGGAAACGGGCCAGCGCATTTACAATAAACTTTTCTGTCATGTAGCGGGCCGCAAAATATCGTCTTGCGGTCACAAATGGCTCGCGAGCCGCGAGTTTGAGACCCCTATATTTGATGTTTATTTATTAATATTCACGATTATCTCATTTTTTATCAAAAGAATGTAAATATTTATACTTTCCCCCATCATTTTCGATGTATGCAGAATGTATGCGGGAACGAATTTCAAAATATCTTAACATTTTATTTTTGGTTTCGGCTTCGGTTTCGGCCGAAATTCATTTTTAATTTTCGGCCTTTTTTCGGTTTCGGCCGAAAGTCATTTTAAACTTTCGGTATATTTTCGGCTTCGGCCAAAATCAGAAAATCACTTTCGGTCGGTCTCTACCGCCCACTGCCTATACCCTTTCGTCTTGAAATATTCTTCCAGCCAGTTCTTCATTCCCAAGTAAGTTGTGGGTAGCTCTGTCTGAGGCAGGGAAGCCCCGGTTTTCTCCAGGGAATCGGCTATGTCATTGCCACTGACCTTGACATGCCCTGGGATCCGTTTTGCTGTCACCATTTCTCCTAGTTTACCGATATTGCACACGTCATTTTTATGAAACAGAATCGTACCACGTACGATAGTTTCGTTTAGTAACTTTAACGACACAAACTATTGAATTCTTAGAATGAACTATCTTTATTTAACACACGACTAAACCACATCGCCAACTGCTGCCATTACTCAATCACAACACACTGCAACAGTACGTCACACAATACCAAATATTAAATAACAACATCTACCAAAATGCTCTCTAAATAACATGCAATAACAATATACATACAAGTCCTTAACATTTATCCACCCCTCCCCCCTTTTTTTTTTCTTTCTTCCTTTGACAATAATTTGAAAAATTTTGGTCACACACAGAAATAATACACAGATTGTAAGCATCCTCAAAACAACATCATAAATATGACAAACATCAATTTTAAACATTTACTTCTTTACTTTTGAATTAAAGAACAAGATACAGCCTCTGACTAATAGATAGTTAAAAACAGAATGTGCTGATTTCAGTTTTCAGAAGAAAAAAAGTCCAGACGCGGTTCCCAGCAACCCAACAGTACAGAAATAAAGGTCAAGGGTGGAAAATGGGTCAGCAGAGGCCCCAAAACCATTAATTTCTCTTACCGAATATTGTGGTGCATGACATCACAGCGCTTGAGTTAGATTCCATGGCACCAGGGGGAGAATACGAGAGGACAGTGGTAGGGTGAGAACAGGAAGGAAACAAACCAGGGAGTCAAGACAATGCAAAAGTAAAGAACAAAGAGAGACATCACCAAGCGGCCGTGAAGAAGCTGAGGCTCCAAACCCCCAACCCCCCCCCCAAAAAAAAGAAAAAAGATGCGATGAAAAGACCTATGGNGGACAGTGGTAGGGTGAGAACAGGAAGGAAACAAACCAGGGAGTAAAGACAAAGCAAAAGTAAAGAACAAAGAGAGACATCACCAAGCGGCCGTGAAGAAGCTGAGGCTCCAAACCCCCAACCCCCCCCCCAAAAAAAAGAAAAAAGATGCGATGAAAAGACCTATGGGTGACAAGGACAAAAGACGTATGGGTGACAAGGACAAAAGACGTATGAGTGACAAGGACACAAGACGTATGGGTGACAAGGACAAAAGACGTATGGGTGACAAGGACAAAAGACGTATGGGTGACGAGTACAAAAGACGTATGGGTGACAAGGACAAAAGACGTATGGGTGACAAGGACAAAATTCGTATGAGTGACAAGGACATGGAGGAGGAAGCACATAAAGTTCTAAAACGTAAATGGTTTCCTGTGGACCTTCTGTCCTCAGACGAGAGCCGCTGAGTTAGTAATTGTTCATAGAAGTTACTAATTTTGTTAGAATTTATTTGAATGTCTTAAATAATCGATAGTGTCTGAAACGTTGTGGTACTGTTATAACATGTTTACTCATAGAACGATTAGCCCACCCCTGCACAATAAAACTAAAAGTGGGACGATGTGGTACTGTTATAACATGTTTACTCATAGAACGATTAGCCCACCCCTGCACAATAAAACTAAAAGTGGGACGATGTGGTACTATTAAAACATGATAACACATATAACGATTAGCCCACCCCTGCACAATAAAACTAAAAGTGGGACGATGTGGTACTATTAAAACATGATAACTCATAGAACGATTAGCCCGCCCCTGCACAATAAAACTAAAAGTGGGGCGACGAAGATCCCGTCGGTTAAACGCAAACGTCTCTCAAACAAAAGAAAAACATGTGAACTGCTTGCAAAGCACCGTAAAGCTGGAGCCCTAGACAAAACACGTTGGTAAAGCTCGAGCCCTAGACAAAACACGTTGGTAAAGCTGGAGCCCTAGACAAAACACGTTTGTAAAGCTGGAGCCCTAGACAAAACACGTTGGTAAAGCTGGAGCCCTAGACAAATGCGTTGGTAAAGCTGGAGCCCTAGACAAAACACGTTGGTAAAGCTGGAGCCCTAGACAAAACCGTTGGTAAAGCTGGAGCCCTAGACAAAACACGCTGGTAAAGCTGGAGCCCTAGACAAAACACGTTGGTAAAGCTGGAGCCCTAGACAAAACACGTTGGTAAAGCTGGAGCCCAAGACAAAACACGTTGGTAAAGCTGGAGCCCTAGACAAAACACGTTGGTAAAGCTGGAGCCCTAGACAAAACACGTTGGTAAAGCTGAAGCCCAAGACAAAACACGTTGGTAAAGCTGGAGCTCTAGACAAAACACGTTGGTAAAGCTGGAGCCCTAGACAAAACACCATCTAAAAACAATATTTACAGGCACTAATAACACAGCACACACATTTGTTTACAGAAGCACAAACACAAAATAATGATATGTAATTACCAAAACAATGTAAACAGATAACATATGGGTGCAACCACCAACAAATTTAAAGATACAATTAAATGAAGGCTACATACAATTAAATGAAGGCTACTTACAATTAATTGAAGGCTACATACAATTTAATAAAGGCTACTTACACTTAAATTAAGGCTACATACAATTAAATAAAGGTTACATACAATTAAATGAAGGCTACATACAATTAAATGAATGCTACATACAATTAAATTAAGGCTACATACAACTAAATGAAGGCGACATACAATGCAATGTAGAAAAAAATACAATTAAATAAAGGCTAAATACAATTTAATAAAGGCTACATACAATTAAATAAAGGATACATACAATTAAATGAAGGCTACATACAATTGAATGAAGGCTACATACAATTAAATAAAGGCTACATACAATTAAATGAAGGCTACATACAATTAAATGAAGGCTACTTACAATTAATTGAAGGTTACATACAATTTAATAAAGGCTACTTACACTTAAATTAAGGCTACATAAAATTAAATGAAGGTTACATATAATTAAATGAAGGCTACATGCAATTAAATGAATGCTACATAAAATTAAATTAAGGCTACATACAAATAAATGACGGAAACATACAATTAAATGAAGGCAACATACATTTAAATAAAAGCTACATACAATTAAATGAAGGCTACATACAATTAAATGAAGGCCAAATACAATTAAATGAATGTTAAATACAATTAAATGAATGCTACATACAATTAAATGAAGGCTACATACAATTTAAATACAGGCTACATACAATTAAATTAAGGCTACATACAATTAAATTAAGGCTACATACAATTAAATGAAGGCTACTTTACAATTAAATAAAGGCTACATACAATTAAATGAAGGCTACATACAATTAAATAAAGGCTACATACAATTAAATAAAGGCTACATACAATTAAATGAAGGCTACATACAATTAAATGAAGGCTAAATACAATTAAATGAATGCTACATACAATTAAATAAAGGCTACATACAATTAAATAAAGGCTACATACAATTAAATAAAGGCTACATACAATTAAATAAAGGGTACATACAATTAAATAAAGGCTACATACAATTAAATAAAAGGCTACCTACAATTAAATGAAGGCTACATACAATTAAAAGAAGGCCAAATACAATTAAATGAATGCTACATACTATTAAATGAATGCTACATACAATTAAATGAAGGCTACATACAATTAAATGAAGGCAACATACATTTAAATGAAGGCTACATACAATTAAATACATGCTACATACAAGTAAATGAAGGCTACATACAATTAATTGAAGGCTACATACAATTAAATGAAGGCTACTTACAATTAATTAAAGGCTACATACAATTCAATAAAGGCTACATACAATTAAATAAAGGCTACATACAATTAAATGAAGGCTACATACAATTAAATAAAGGCTACATACAATTAAATAAAGGCTACACACATTAAATGAAGGCTACATACAATTAAATGAAGGCTACTTACAATTAATTGAAGGCTACATACAATTAAATGAATGCTACATACAATTAAATGAATGCTACATACAATTAAATTAAGGCTACATACAACTAAATGAAGGCGACATACAATGCAATGAAGAAAAAATACAATTAAATAAAGGCTAAATACAATTTAATAAAGGCTACATACAATTAAATAAAGGCTACATGCAATTAAATAAAAGCTGCATACAATTAAATAAAGGCTACATACAATTAAATAAAGGCTATGTACAAATAAATGAAGGCTACATACAATTAAATAAAGGGTACATACAATTAAATAAAAGCTACACACATTAAAAAAGGCTGCATACAATTAAAAAGTCTACATACAATTGAGTAAAGGCTATATACAAATAAATGGCGGCTACATACAATTAAATAAAGGCTACATACAATTAAATAAAGACTACATACACTAAAATTAAGGCTACATACAATTAAATGTAGGTGACATACAATTAATTGAAGGCTACAAACAATTTAATAAAGGCTACATACACTTAAATTGAGGCTACATACAATCAAATGAAGGTTACATACAATTAAATGAAGGCTACATACAATTAAATAAATGCTAAATACAATTAAATAAAGGCTACACACATTAAATGAAGGCTACATACAATTAAATAAAGGCTACTTACAATTAATTGAAGGCTACATACAATTTAATAAAGGCTACTTACACTTAAATTAAGGCTACATACAATGAAATGAAGGTTACATATAATTAAATGAAGGCTACATACAATTAAATGAATGCTACATACAATTAAATTAAGGCTACATACAACTGAATGACGGAAACATAGAATTAAATGAAGGCAACATACATTTAAATGAAGGCTACATACAATTAAATAAAGGCTACATACAATTTAATAAAGGCTACATACAATTAAATGAAGGCTACATACAATTAAATAAAGGCTACATACAATTAAATAAAGGCTAAATACAATTAAATAAAAGCTAAATACAATTTAATAAAGGCTACATACAATTAAATAAAGGCTACATACAATTAAATGAAGGCTACATACAATTAAATGAAGGCTACATACAATTAAATGAAGACTACATACAATTGAATGAAGGCTACATACAATTGAATGAAGGCTACATACAATTAAAAAAGGCGACATACAATTAAAGGAATGCGTATTACAATTAAATGAAGGCTACATACAATTAAATAAAGGCTACCTACAATTAAATGAAGGCTACATACAATTAAATGAAGACTAAATACAATTAAATGAATGCTACATACAATTAAATGAATGCTACATACAATTAAATGAAGGCTACATACAATTAAATGAAGGCTACATACATTTAAATAAAGACTACATACAATTAAAAAAAGGCTACATACAATTTAATAAAGGCTACATACAATTTAATAAAGGCTACATACAATTAAATGAAGGCTACATACAATTTAATAAAAGGCTACATACAATTAAATACAGGCTACATACAATTAAATGAAGGCTACATACAATTAATTGAAGGCTAAATACAATTAAATGAAGGCTACTTACAATTAAATAAAAGCTACATACAATTCAATAAAGGCTACATACAATTAAATAAAGGCTACATACAATTAAATGAAGGCTACATACAATTAAATAAAGGCTACATACAATTAAATAAAGGCTACACACATTAAATGAAGGCTACATACAATTAAATGAAGGCTACTTACAATTAATTGAAGGCTACATACAATTAAATGAATGCTACATACAATTAAATGAATGCTACATACAATTAAATTAAGGCTACATACAACTAAATGAAGGCTACTTACACTTAAAATAAGGCTACATACAATTAAATAAAAGGCTACCTACAATTAAATGAAGGCTACATACAATTAAATTAAGGCGCTATACAATTTAAGGAATGCGACTTACAATTAAATGGAGGCTACATATAATTAAATAAAGGCTACCTACAATTAAATGAAGGCTACAAACAATTAAATGAAGGCTAATTACAATTAAATGAATGCTACATACAATTAAATGATTGCTACATACAATTAAATGAAGGCTACATACAATTAAATAAAGGCTACATACAATTAAATAAAGGCTACATACAATTAAATAAAAGCTACATACACTTAAATAAAGGCTACATACAATTAAATAAAGGCGACATACAATTAAATGAATGTGACATACAATTAAATGAAGGCGACATACAATTAAATGAAGGCGACATACAATTAAATGAAGGCTACTTACATATAAATGAAGGCTACATACAATTAAATATATGCTACATACAATTAAATGAATGCTACATAAGATTAAATGAAGGCTACATACAATTAAATGAAGGCTACATACAATTCAATAAAGGCTACATACAATTAAATAAAGGCTACATACAATTAAATAAAGGCTACATACAATTAAATAAACGCTACATACAATTAAATAAAAACTACATACAATTAAATAAAGGCTAAATACAATTAAATAAAAGGCTACCTACAATTAAATGAAGGCTACATATAATTAAATGAAGGCAAAATACAATTAAATGAACGCTACATACTATTAAATGAATGCTATATACAATTAAATGAAGGCTACATACAATTAAATGAAGGCAACATACATTTAAATGAAGGCTACATACAATTAAATACAGGCTACATACAATTAAATGAAGGCTACATACAATTAATTTAAGGCTACATACAATTAAATGAAGGCTACTTACAATTAAATAAAGGCTACATACAATTAAATGAAGGCTACATACAATTAAATAAAGGCTACATACAATTAAATAAAGGCTACACACATTAAATGAAGACTACATACAATTAAATGAAGGCTACTTACAATTAATTGAAGGCTACATACAATTAAATGAATGCTACATACAATTAAATGAATGCTACATACAATTAAATGAAGGCTACATACAATTAAATGAAGGCTACATACAATTAAATTAAGGCTACATACAATGAAAAGAAGGCTACATTCAATTAAATGAAGGCTACATACAATTAAATGAAGGCTACTTACAATTAATTGAAGGCTACATACAATTTAATAAAGGCTACTTACACTTAAATGAAGCTACATACAATTAAATGAAGGTTTCATACAATTAAATGAAGGCTACATACAATTAAATGAATGCTACATACAATTAAATTAAGGCAAAATACATTTAAATGAAGGCTACATACAATTAAATGAAGTCTACATGAAATTAAATGAAGACTACATACAATTAAATGAAGGCTACATACAAATAAATGAAGGCTACATACAATTAAATGAAGGCTACTTACAATTAAATAAAGGCTACATACAATTAAATAAAGGCTACATACAATTAAATAAAGGCTACAAACAATTAAATAAAGTCTACATACAATTAAATAAAGGCCACATACAATTAAATGAA